>JZKD02S1651909.1:113402-148103 GCA_000966675.3 Picea glauca | reverse complement strand
TTGACACTCATGGCTATTGATTTTTGGTTCAACACACAATTGGTCCATGTTCTCTATTTAAAGAGCATGGAGCATCATTTGTTGAAGATCGATTGTGAGAAACTCTTATGTACATGTTTTTCTTTTGCATTAATGTGTTGCCTCAAGTGGTCACATTGGCTGTGGTTGTGGATTGTTTCCCTCGTAGAGGGTTTTAACCATGTAAAATCACGGGTGTATTGATATTTGGTTTGGTTATGTGAGTGGTTGCTTAAGGTGTTCATCCTGTGTGGAAATACATTATTTTGTCGAACATGGAATTATAATCCGTTTGAAGATATGCTCCCATTGTTGATCAAGATCTTGAACTTGTGTGGGTTCTACTATTTATGTGCATTTTTGGGATGAGAAGATTATTCCATTGCATCCAGAGTGCTACCTTCAATTGGAAACACATTTTGTTTCACTCTAAAAGGTTTATGTTTGCACAAGATACATTTGTTTTTGATAGATCCAAATTTATAAAGTTTGATTACACCCTTCTAATTTTTTTCCTTTGAGTTAATATTTTGGTTTTACTGTTTGTGTTCCTAGTTTGCATTTTCTATTTTCCATGTATTCTATGCAATCTTGGCAAATAAAAAATAGAACGAAAGTGTTTTATTTTATGTATATGCTCTTTTCCATGCACTCAGTTTGATCTCGACAAAAAAAATAGAGAAGAAAGTGGTTTCTTTTAAATGTATGTTGTTTTATCTATGCTTTATGTGAGTTCAACAAATCTGAAACATAAAGAAAACTTGCATTTTCTAGGCAAGCTAACCAATCTAACCCCATTATTGTAAAATTTCAATTTTTTTTTAAAAACTTTTGCTTGGTTTTGTGTGTGGCCATGTTGAAGTTTTTGTAGGAAAAAACATGGATTTCAAGGGTAAGCACACATTTCGAGGAAACACATTAACCTCCCCCCCCACCCCCTTCGTCATAAAATTTGATATATATTTAATATTAACTCACTTGGTTGAAAGTTACTTTATTAAACAAGGGAAATGTCTACAAAGTAGCTAGTCCTTGCCTCATTGAACAATCCAAGTATTTGATAAAACTAGATAGTTATTGAGCAATTCTAAGGAGCTAGCACTCAGATTTGCAAAAAAATAAACAAGCACAAGTGCAGAAGATTAGACCACTTGCTACAATTGAGGCTATGTCATGAGAGGATTTGAAGCTGCATGGATATAAATCTGATAGTGTGTCTTACTTTTTCATGGAAGTGTAGCCCATATAAAAATATACACCAACTAATTGACAGATGGACATGTATTTATGTCAACAATAGTTCAACTTCTATGCTTAAATAATCCACATATGGCCATAATCTCATGTTTAAACTGCACAAGCTACACAACTAAACATCAAAAGGAAATGAGATGGACCATGAACTTTGCTAATATGTATGAACCTTATCCTTCCCTTATCCTTATTTATAAATATTATATAACATAATGTAATAAAAATATACACCAACTAATTGATAGATGGACATATATTTATATTGACAATAATTCAACTTCTATGATCAAATAATCCACATATGATCATAATTTCATGTTTAAGTTGCACAAGCTACACAACTGAATATCCAAAAGAAATGAGGTGGACCATAAGCTTTGCTAATATGCATGAACCTTACCCTTCCTTCATCCTTATTTATAAATATTATATACCCTTCCTTTATTCTTATTTATAAATATTATATAACATAATGTAATAAAAAATTGTAAAGAAAATAATAGTTGTGTATGTTTTTAAGGGATATATTATAAAACATTTAAATATAATGCACATTATTTATTGAAAAGTGGCCTTAGAATAGTGAGTTTAAACCCAAGATACTTACTAGTCATCAATTGTGGTAAAAGTAGATAGCACATATACTGTACCAATAGTTGTTGTCACAAAATTGAAGATGTTTGAGGCACATTTAAGTGTGATGGAGGTTTAAACTCAATATACTTACTAGTCATCAATTGTGATAAAAGTAGATAGCACATATAACTGTAACAATAGTTGTTGTCACAAAATTGAAGATGTTTGAGGCACATTTAAGTGTGATGGAGGTTTAAAGACATCCCTCACTCCGGTACGGATGGATGGTACAATATTGTTTAACTGGTTGAACACAATATCTATCCAAATTAAATTATCAATTCAAAATTTATCCTTATCATTAATTGTCTCTCAAGAATGAAAATGTAGATTATTGTGAATAAACATTTGGAATATATAAACCTCTTTATTATTAATTGTCTCTTGAGATTAAGAATGTAGATTGTTGTGAACTGACATTTGAAATATATAAACCTCGAGACAAAGAGTAGTGGAATTCTATTTTTTTGAGTTGTGAATAGACATTTGGAATATATAAGCCTCGAGACAGTTTTTTGGAATTCTATTTTTTGGGTTGTGAATAGACATTTGGAATATATAAGCCTCTCTATTATTAATTGTATCTCCATAATAAGAATGTAGATTGTTCTGAATTGACATTTGGAATATACAAACTTCGAGACAAAGATCAATGGAATTTTATTTTTTCACCTTACGAAGGCACATGAATGAGTCACTTCATTTAGTGATATTGCAACTATAATAAAATATTATGTAGAAATATCAAGTGCATAATTCACACGATCATCATTAATAATAATAATAATAATGGATTTCAATTATACATGAATGAGTCACTTCATTTAGTGATATTGCAACTATAATAAAATATTATGTAGAAATATCAAGTGCATAATTCACACGATCATCATTAATAATAATAATAATAATGGATTTCCATTAGTAATAATTCAGACGATCATTAGTAATAATAATGGATGGATGTCTAGGTGTCCACAAAAGTGTTGTGATTAATAATAATGGATGTCAATGGCATTGATAAAAGAAAGTAAAATAATTCAATTAATGAGAGGTAGAGGTATAGAATTGTCCTTCACGACCATTTAAGTCCTTGAAGAAAATCATAAGTTTAATTGAACATATATACATAACTGTACATGCAATATAAAAAATAAATTATCGCACATGGTTTACAAGTAGTTGTTACAATGAAACCATGTGCTAGGAAATTAAGACGAGGTGTTGGCACCACTTGGCAAGAGAAGATAGTCCTTGCATGGGGACAAGCTCATTCATGATGGAGATTTACAACATAAGATTATTAACACATTGCTATGTTTATGGAATGCAAGTAATCAACAAGCCTATGATTTGAATTTTGACATCATGCCATCTTCCATGAAAAAGAGGGACTGTTGGTGATCATCACACCCATGTTGATGAGAGCCTATTGGAAGAAATTGCTAAATTGGAAATTATATGGATGTTGATGTCTGTGGGAAACACCATATACTAAATTTTCAGATACCTAAACATGTTCACCATATCTTCCACCAGGTGAGATCTCCTCATTCATTTTTCACCCATGTCTTGATGATTCATCATGTGCTGCAACCAAATTTCCATGTTCATCTTGTTCATGTCTTCGATATCCTTCACTCTTGACCTCGCATACAATTGGCTCAATCCATGATTACAACTGCAACCTCCACATTTGGTGGAAATAAGCTTCCAAAACTCGACTCCATTGTCTAGCAATATGGGCCAGGTATTGTATCAGAATGAACTGGATGATTATACTTCAATCATGCAGGATTACATGGCTTCTATAAAGATAGATCCAAACTTCATTGCAACTCCATGTGATAGTTATAGTTGGTTCTATGCTCAGTGTGGGTGATCCATTCAAGGGAATGATGCCCAAATTCCCTCCTGCAATGCAATGCACCAATGATTCAACTCAGGAAGAATTTGTGTAGACTTGTGTACTATGCAATAGTTATGTACCTTCATCAATTTCACATGTTGCATGTAGTGAAAAATCTTTTGTAAGTTTTGTTTCTTGCATTTAGAGTAGTGCATTTACAGTTTGTGTAGACCTGTCAAGTATCTAATATTAGCAATTAATTTTGGTAGCGCTAAGGAATTCTATTATTCAAATATTTCTAATCAATTTTAAAGACAACTATAAAAGAACAACTATAACTTCATAGGAAATTTGTTTGTTTTATTTAATGATAGTTTAAAGAAATTGCACTATAAAAGCACACCTACAACTCTATATATAAAAAAATGTTTTTTAAATGATAAAATTTGCATTAAGATTGAATTGGCACGATTTGATCATTTGGTGCATCAAGACCAATGACACTTAGACCCACAAAGAATAGATACAAAAGGACATGTGTAGCCAACTAATCACACTTTTATTTTTCATTTCTCTGATCCAGGTGGATATCGGTGGCCACCCACCTATTCCAACTAGCTCCTTTTGGCAATTTTAGTTCAGCATGTTCTTCTGTAATTTTTTGTAATTGTGGGTTCTAAACTTTCGGGGTTGTCTAAATCCCTACATAGCTTCTAGGTGGATATTGGTGGCTACCCACCTAATCCAACTAACTTATTTTGGAAGTTTTCATGTCAGTACATCTTTATGTACTTCCAGGGCCGTTTTGGGGCCCTAAACACTAATTTTTTGGCTTACCACAATCAAACTGGAGATGGAGTCAGAGTTTGATGGCATAATGTGTATTTCTCGAAAATACCTTTCCAACATGCTATCACGCGCCTAAAAAGGAGGTTGTATGCAAAAGTTACGGCCTCGAGAAGTTGAGGTACCAACGTACCCACCGGTGCCCACATAACTTTTGGTGTTTCATCTCCTAGGGTTAGGTTTTGGATGTATAGGGTTTTGGAATTCATGAGTAATGTTAAAAAGGCCTATGGATCCTCATTGTAATCATTATACTCAGATGGATGCATGTAGAAGCCACATCTCTTCTCAGAAATAGATACCACCATTCGAGCAAGTTGTTTTGAGTTCTGGAGTTTTACAATTTCAACCTATTTTATTTATTCAATAGAAGTTATTATTCATTGGATATCTGTTGTTTTTCTCCATCTCTCTGTATTATTGTATTCAGTCTATTATTCATTTTGTTCTTCTCATAAATCCATATCAGTGGTATCAGAGTGGTCTTCTCTTCATTTTTTTTTTTTTGTGCATGTCCCTGACAAGATCTGGGTACAAGAAGTTGGGACTCAAACCAATCGATCCTTTGCAAGATCGGTCGTGCCGAGCTCGAAAAAAACCCATGGGGGACAATAAAAAATATGATGGAGCGGGAGATACCTTTAAAATGTTGCTCAAGGAAGGCCTTGTGCGACAAAGGAACGAAATGATGGACAACTTTGCACAGATTCTTCGACGACTGCCCACAAGAGACGCATCTTCATAAAGCAACCATGCAACCCCCTTCAAGGTACAAGTAAAATTTGATATTCCATTATTTGAATCACCGATAGATGCGGATGTTGTAGATAAATGGTTGAATATGCTCGAAGGGTGTTTTTCAGTCCACAATTTTTTCGATAGGGAAAATATTACTTTTGCACTCCTCAAGGTCGTACCCCATGTTAAGGACTGGTGGGATACTTGCTCTGAGAAAAGGGCCGTAGAGGAATCTGAAATATTTTTGGTTTCCCCCACATGGAATTCCTTCAAGGATGTCATTAAAGAACAATACTACCATGTTGGAAGCTACGAGGACCAGTACACAAGATGGACCACCCTACATCAGTAAAGGGACCAAACAATAACAAATAGTACCATATTTCACCAATATTTTCCATACCCTGTGCACCAAATTGGGTATCAAAGACTCTGAACGACATCTGGTGCTCAAATATCGCGGTTGTCTACATAGATACATTCAAACAGAAATGGAGTTTCTGGATATCGCATCATTGGGTATGAATTATAGATATGTTGTCAAGATCGAGAAAAAATTTAAGCAGAAGAGGCGAGAGTTTGGATCTGAAAACTCTTCATAGCTGAAGCAGGGAAAAGGCGACCCCAACCCACAAAACAAGGGACAGGGAAAAGATGGCCACTCTTAGGAAAACCAGTCCAAGCCACAACACAAGAAGGGTAATGAGAAGTAGAATAAGGACAAGGCAAAGTGGTTTGAATAACATAAAATCCATTGGCACAACACTGAAGAATGTATCTCCAAGAAGTCACTGGTGGTCGAGTTGAAAGATTCCGAGTCGGACGTAGATTCTGACTCTGAATCAAATCCAAAAGGATGGAAGAAGATTATTGATGCCGAACCCAATGCCACTTTCACTACCACCAAAGTCCAACCAAACGAACCAGAAGAACCAGAGGAAGGGGAATGCCTCTTTCACTCACATATATGGTTAAATGGAGCTTTGCTTCATTTCATTGTCGATAGAGGCAGTAAGAAGAACTTGATCTCAATAGATTTCGTCAAGCAGTTGGACCTGCAGATGAAACCACACCCGCAACCCTACACCATTGGTTGGCTTCACCAAGGAAGAGATCTTCATGTCAACCAACAGTGTCGCCTTCCCTACGACATCAAGCCCTTCAAAGATGAGGTATTGTGTGATATTTTTCCCCTTGAAGTTTGTGATGTTCTTTTAGGACACCTCTATCTATGGAAGCCACATGTTGTGTATGAGTCTAGACCCCACATTGTTATTATTACTTTGGGTAGACAATTGTACATGATACCAGAGGTAGCATTGCCTAACGTAATTTATTTAATCTCTGCTAACCAATGCAGTAAGTTCATTTCACATACTGATAAGTTCGTCTTCTTTGTGATCCGTGCTCACAGTAAATAGAAGGTCGTCGCTGCATTCGTGACCTCTATACATAGCCTCTCTTTGCAGCAGAAGCAAGTGGCCAGAAATGTGGAAGAGTACAAAGACATCTTCTCCTCACCCACCGGGGTACTGACTCATTGCCAAGTCAAGCATCCAATTGATCTAACCCATGATGCACCTCTACATAATGGACCAGTTTATCATTGCTTGTTGATGGAAAATGACGGAATCAATTGTCATATCCAATAGCTGCTTCAAAAGGGTCACATCAGACCCAACTCCTCCCCTTATGGAAGCCCGATTGTACTGGTGTAGAATAAAGTTGGGACATGGAAGATCTGCATTGAATACATAGCCTTAAGTAAAATCACAGACAAGAACCGATACCCAATTCCCTGAATTGATGACCTTCTTGACCAACTCAAGGGGCCCAAGTTCTTCAGCAAGATTGACCTAAAGTCTAGCTACCATCAGGTTCCCATCAAACTGATTGATGTATGGAAGACAACTTTCAAATATAAAGAAGGTATCTTTGAATGGCTGATCATGCCCTTTGGCCTAACAAATGCACCAGTAAATTTCATGAGGTTGTTGGATGATGTATTGATACCCTTCACCAACTCTTTTGTGGTGGTATATCTGGATGACATCCTCATCTTCATCACTTGGGAGGATCACATGTTGCATATTCAGCAGGTTTTGAGCACTCTTCGACAACACAAGCTATATGCCAACTTGGAAAAATGCTCCTTTGGCATGAACAGTGTACAATACTTGGGATAAATTGTTGATGAACATGGGGTGCATGCGGATCTAGCTAAGATCCAAGTCATCCATGACTAGAAAACCCCGACCACACTAACTGAGCTTCGAAGCTTCTTGGGACTTGACAACTTCTACCAACAACTTGTGTTGAGATTCTCCCATATTGCATGGGCCCTCAGCCAAGTGACCAAGGGTGGTGTTAAGGCAAAGTTCGTGTGGGGGAAGGCACAACAACGAGAATTTGATGATCTGAAGCATCGTTTATGCTCATCTCCAGTACTCTCCTTACCCGATCTGCAACAATTGTTCGAGATTGAGACTGATGCATCCAACTATGTTGTAGGCACAATTCTCACTTAGCACAGTCATCCAATAGCATACCATAGTGAGGCACTCTCAGATAATGTCCATAAATACCCTATCTATGATAAGGAAATGTATTACATTGTACAAGCATGTTGTTAAGGGAAACATTACATTCTAGGAAAGGAGACAATCATCCACACTGATCAGAAGCCTCTGCAGTTCATACAAACACAGGGGAAGTTGCATAACGATCTCCATCAGAAGTGGTCCACATACCTGCAACAATTCCATTTCAACATCAAGCATAAGATAGGGAGCACAAATCGTGTCATTGAATACCTTAGTTGACCTCCCATGGTTTCACTCACCACCGTGCACCATTCCTATGGGCATGAGGCATCTAAGTGGCCCCAACTTTATCAACAATATCCTGACTTCACCACCACCTATCAGCTCTTGGGTACATGAGTGAATATCACTGATTTTCACATTCAGGATGAAATGTTATGCCATCTAGACCACCTATTTGTTATTGCAAGCGAGCATGCAAAGATGATTTGGGAGTCTCACTACAGTTGGATGGAAGGACATCTTAGTGTGGAGAAAACTGTGGCCATTCTATAGAAAAAAAATTGTTGGCCAAAAATTCGATAGGACGTCAACAAGTATATCAGATCTTGCACTTCTTGTGCCATTGCCAAGCCATCCATCAAGAAGCAAGGATTATACAACCATCTTCTTACTCCCAAGAGGCCTTGGGATTCCATCTCGATGGATTACATGTCTGGCCTTCTGTCCACCAAGAAAGGCAATGATTGCATATTTGTGGTGGTTGATCAGTTTTCAAAGATGGCCATTCTCACAGCATGCAAGAAGAGCATCACAATGAAATACACTACCAAGCTCTTCTTTGAACGAGTATGGGTCCATTTTGGGATACCACAAACCATCATCTCATATCAAGACAACAAGTTTCTCAGCACATTTTGGTCGAGTATTCGGTCATTGTTGGACACCAAGCTCACTAAATCCACTTCCTTCCACCCTCAAACTGATGACCGGATAGAGGTCGTCAATCAGATGATTGTGCACATCCTGTGCATGTATAACTCTAAGCATCTGCATACATGGGATGATAGTCTTCCATATGTTCATTACAACTACAACAAGGCTCTCCATAGCTCCATCGACCATAGCCCATTTCAAATGGGGTTGGGATTCCAAACCTTGAGTCACATTGATGTCGCACTACCTCTTGCAACCACACAGACAAAATATTATCATTTTTAGTCTGAGGCCGACAAAGCCACCATATTCATTGAGCGGATTCAACATATCCGCTAACAGGTCCATGAGATTTTTCATAAATCAAATGCTAAGTACAAGCAACACCATGATCAACACCGAGCACCACATAAGTTTTAGGTGGGAGACAAGGTATGATTACATTTGCAGAAAGAATGCCTTACAGGGCCCCATCATAAGCTTCATCCACTTCACTATGGGCCTTACACTATCACCAAGGTTGTGGGAGACAATGATTTTGAGCTCAACACTCCTCCCTTCCTTGGCTTCCACTGAGTGTTCAATGTAGACCTCCTCTGGCCATATTTTCCACCATTATTAGACACCTCAAAGATTGCAGAATAGTTGACACCAACAGAGCTCAACCCTGATTGCATGGAACAAGCATCCACCGATCAGATAGTGGAGACACGGGTCAAGGGCACTCACCAGCAGAGGATCCATCTTTATCAGGTTGTCAAGACAGGGCAACTCCTACACCAAGGAAAATGGCTCACCCAGAGCCAAATTCAGAAAAAATTTCCTCACTTGATGGGGGCACTCAATGCAATGGATACCATTGCTTCCCAAGGGGGGAGGACTGATCCAAGTGGATATTAATGGCCACCCACCTATTCCAACTGGCTCCTTTTGACAATTTTAATTTAACACGTTCTTCTGTAATTCTTAGTTATTTTGGGTTATACAATTTTGAGGTTGTCTGAATCCCTACACAGCTGCCAGGTGGAGATTGGTGGTCGCCCACCTAATCCAACTGGATTATTTTGGAAGTTTTCATGTTAATGCATCTTTTTGTACTTCTAGTGTCGTTTTGGGGCCCTAAACAATGTTTTTGGCTTGCCACAATCAAACTCTAGATGGAGTTAGAGTTTGAAGGAATAATGTTTAGTTCTCGAAATTACCTTTCCAACAGGCTATCACGCGCCTAAAATAAAGGTTGTATGAAAAAGTTATGACCCTAGGAATTTGAGGTACCAACTTACCAATCGGGGCCCACATAACTTTTGGTGTTTCATCTCTTAGGGTTAGGTTTTTGGATGTCTAGGGTTTTGGAATTCATGAGTAATGTTAAAAAGGCCTCTTGAGCCTCATTGTAATCATTCTACTCAGACAGATGCGTGTAGCAACCACATCTCTTCTCAGAGATAGCTTCCACCATTCAGGTAAGTTGTTTTCAGTTCCACAATTTTACAGTTTCAGCCTATTTTATTTATTCAATAAAAGTTATTGTTCACTGGATATCTGTTTTTTTTCTCTGTATCTCCGTATTATTGTATTCATTTTGTTATTCATTTCATTCCACTCATAAATCTGGATCATTCTCACTGCTTAATAAATACAATGTTAGAAGAGTGTATAAACCTAGTGTTAGAAGAGTGTATAAACCCAGCGTTAGAAGAATGTATAAATTGTTACTAAATATACAATAGGTGAGTGTATAGTATGGATTTTATTAACGTTCCTTGCAATTTTTGGGCATGGGATGATGGGTGAACATTACCCAGCTAGTTTTCTCTCCTTTGGGAGCTCTGCCCTTGTAGAAAACCAATGTTTTCTTCATTCCAACTTGTGCAGATGATCATGAATTTAAAACCTCCCTTCTCGGTTGTTTTCTAGTATTCAACCTCTACAAATTCATAAAAGTGAATTATCATTTGGGTTTTTTTTTTCTTTCATTTACTCAAATTCACGCCCTCTATTCTTTTTATTATTCTTTTTCTTCTTTTATTGTATTCGGTATTCCCCTATGTGTCTAGATGCATTCGGTGTCCAGGAGCTTCTAGCGTTATTATTAACTAATGATTGCAGGACAAGTATCTCTGGAGATGACAAAACGATGTGTGTTTCTTAATGCATGTATCTTTCTATACCAAGTGGAAGTGGAGGGTGGTGGTAGTGATGCATGATAGTGTCAAATCCTTGGACTGCATTGTAGTGATCTACATTTCAGGACCAAAACCTCAATGTCAAAGTCGTGAGATGCAAGGTGGTTAGAGCCTCAACTGCATCATTGTCCTTGCAACATTGTTAGATCCTAACTACCTAACCAATCACAAATTTGTTTCGTTAAATTCATTTGTTAATTTTGAAAATCCAGAAAAATAAATCACACACACCAGGGAAATAAAGTCACATCAACCAATCAAAAATTCCATTCGCAAAATTTAGTAAATAGAACTTTTATTTATTTTTTAATTAAATTGGGTTAATATGAAATTTCAAACAACCTTTGGATATTGTTATGAATTTATGATGGATAATATGACGCCAACGTATTTTGATTACGTGATCAAAATTTATGGTGGGTTCCCTTGCCTCCTGAACACAATTATTGAACCTAGGGGGTCGCATGAGTATGTTTCGTATCAATTTCGTGATGCAATTAAACATATTTTGGCATCACAGGATATGATTCTCCCACAAATTATTTAGGGACTTTGGATGAGTTCTCCTCTCCAGGGGTGACACCTATCCTCATTCTATATTTCAAATTTCCTTCCTCTCATCCTCTTCCTCCAAAAATTTCACCTATCTCTCCAAATCTCTTCTACAACCATTGGCTAGCCAACCTTCCGCATATCTGCAATTCCCGTAACTTGTCTTAATCTCTTTTATGACTACTCTTGAATTCGATCTCCTTCCATGACTGATCAAGCCTCTTCATCAATTTTCTCGTATGTTTCTGCCACCTCTTTTCGATCACAACAACCCTCCTCTGAGCTCATTCATCTCTGGCACTCTTTTTTCATTGTCCCCCCATACCTCAAGAAATTTTGTAACCTAACTCATGTACCCTCACCTGAATCAACTACCCCTCATGCACATGGGTTTAATCTACCATGTCAACTAAAGGAACAAACAAAATTCCCTCTTCTGCTATCAAAATCTTGATCCACAATGATATTTGTCAAAGCAATCTTCCTCTCACCCCTTCTTGAAATATTTCTTCTGCTTTCAAAAAATATTGGTGGTTCTCTACAACAAACTCAATGATATATCCTTCCAGGGAAGTCTATATCCAGAAATCCATAGCACAAGAAATATGAAGATCCATCTGATGAAGAGTTGCTAACTACTCAGTGGCCCATTGATATCTTCTCTTGACTCGATCTTTGAATTATGGTGCTTTTTACAGCCGTTCGATCCACTAAAATAATTCTTTTGGGAATTAGATCTAGAAGATATCATACTAGTCACTCACAGGTTCTGAAAAAAATATAGCACTCTTCACAACCCTCAATATTTTTTGTCGTAACTTAGCTTCTTGTAGTATAAAATCATCACACCTTGTTTCCCACCAGTTCTCAATGTCAGACTTAAAGATGTGATGTTGCATCCTCTAAAAACTCATTGTAAAGTCGGTCCCAACAATGAAACCATTTGTTGCCACAAAATTGTATACTGAGGTTCTCGAAGGTTATCAACAAAGATACCGTTGTAGTCTAGTAGTGCTGGCATATTCAACCTTCTGCAAGGAAAGGAGGTCTCACTTGAAGCACAACCGAGACTTTTGTGAGGTGAAGTGAATCAAAGAGGACACATCATCGGGTCTAGTGCAACACAATGCAAAGTCTTACTATAACATATAAATAATTGTATTACCAATTTACTAAACTAGGATAAACATCAGATTAACCAGGTTGCACATCATACAGACAAGTCCATACATTATAGGTAATGGTTAAATATTGAATACAAAGTACAAAAGTAATTTCACAATGAAGAAACTACAGAGTCATACACATCATAACCAAAATTTTAGGGCCCAAATGATCTTTTATATTATCATTATCTCAAAATTCATGATCCCATGATTACATTCTTCTTATCATAGCTTATACATCACACTCCATGTTCCAATACCCACTACAAACTCTATCACTACTGCACAAGCACAATTATTCTCGTAGACTCCATTACAATAGCTTATCACATCGGACTCAATAAAATAAATGGAAATAGCTTGATAACAAAGGAAAAACAACAACAATCTAACATTGCATAATATGAGAAACAACCAACCCTTGCCCATTACATATTCTCATATTTCTAGTTTTTCCTCGGGCATTTCTTGACTTCTTGATTCCACATAATGCTTATTTTCTCGCTTTGTCTTTGCATGCACTTGAAGATTTTGGATCTTTCCACTTGCTCGTCCAACTAACACATGATCTATTTTCATTGTTGGCACTCTTGCAGTAAAATTTTATGCTTATCCTAGCTATTCTCAGCCACTTCTAATCTTTCGTTTTGCTATTGCAATTTCTCGGAAAAATTTGTCCTTTCCGCAAAATCAGGTTCTCTTCAAGAACATAGGGCCCAAAATATCCTTTAAGTAATGAGAAAGAATATACCTTTATCCTTTCTTCATCATCCATTCTTCATCTACTAACCAATTCTCCATCAAAGCTTTGAAGTCCTTTTGATTGACTCTGAATTTGTCAAGGAACGATTCATCCAATGAAATAGTGGGTTATGGGGTTTTGTATCGGATCCTAATGTATTATTGTAGGAGAGACACAATCAAAACACTAGAAGCATTGAATACTATTGGTGTTTCTTTCTACACGTGATTAAAACACCACCTTGCAACATCGTTGTAAGGAAAAAGATTTGGGCGAGTTGTTATAGTGTGTATACCACTTTGCTTGATATTCATGTATTCGTCAATGTCCTCATCATCAAATGAATACTTATCATTCTGGAAACTGTCGTATATATCGATGTATTTTTCATAATGCTCCCCCCCATCATTGTTGTTCATATCTGTAATGTTGAAAGAATATGTTCCTAGAACAAGGATAGGACCGACAACTTCTTGATTATTTTCTCTTTCGGTATGCATCTTGAACATTTTTCAACCTGCATGAATTTTCATTTAAAATAACGTTACTTCACCTTTGGATTTGTTGCGGATAAGAGTAATTTCTAAGCTCACTAAATACATAATTGCTAGCCTAAGAAGAACAACTCACAACAGAATTTACCCAGCTTCTTTACAACAGCGACATTTATGTTCTTAGCAGTTTTGCAGCTAGAGTTATGTCGATTGTGCATTAGCAAGGTTGTTATATTATTAATTTTCCCCAAACCTTGTGCAATTAATACCAATTGCGTTGCAATTACGACTTGGTTAGAGTTGTAGATTTCTTCATTATATTTTGCAAATGTGATCCATTTTTTATTACCTTTAGCATGCAGTGGAAGGGATAGATTAAGTAGGGAATTTTTTTTCCCGTTGGCATCATTATCGAGGTATAATCGATTGGGAGAAGAGTTCTATGATAATGTCATCTTCGATGATTGTAAAAATCATTTGTTTCATAGGTAGATATTATAATAAGATTTCCCGAAGATGGTGCATTTTCATTAATATTTGTTCTCGAAAGGCGCACCAGTGTGTAAGGGGAAATGATGATTTTTTTAGGATTTATGTTATCACCCTTTATGCAATCAACGATAGCTATTTATTTTTATCTCCATTGAATTATTTTCGTGAAGTTTTTATTTATGAAGGATTAACTTTTAATAAGCCAGGGTGTTGTCGTTTGGCGATTAGTCAATCTAGGTCATCGGATCGTGATAAGAACATATCGTCGATGATCTACCTCAAATGATGTCATCATTAGAAGATATAGTGTAAAGGGTTGGAAACATACCTATGTTATTCCCCGACAATGATAGGTTTATTCAAGGGAGATAGGCTAGTAAGATACTACCACGTGGACAAGTGATATTCAATAGAATTCATCGTATAATGCATTGAGGCACTAGGGAGCATTGGGGCCCATCTTGCACATCACATTCTTAATTCATCTCGTGTAAGGTTAAATACTAATCCCCTTTTGACATCCATGCAATTGGTATGACTATCCATGTCAAAGATATCATCGTTGGGATAAAAGAATAACTTAACATGGACATGCCTTCATAGTGATTCGTCATCGACGACGTTGTAAAGGCGTCATGTCATAACTTTCAGATTTAAGAAACAATGGAGAGTCGAAGGTCAAGTGCCGACAATATCTAATTGAGGTGACATAAATACATATTTGGGGCTACGTCATTGTGGATGGTTTCAATTCCGAAAAGTTTTTAGAACTGGTGGGGACATGCAGAAAGGGTCTATTATGATGGATTTGAGTAGTTTTAACAAACTTTGCATCAAAATATCTTTGGAAAGTGCATACAAAAATCAATCTTAGAAGTGAACAACCATTAAGTTAAGTAGAGTAGTACCTTGCAATATTTTAGTAGTATGGGTACCCACTAAAACTCCAGAGCTTTAGTGGGTTTTTGTATGTGTCACAACAAATGGTGACTTGCTGGAAGAATTGGTTATCTCTTTTCCAGATGGACCTTCAGACCATGTATACTTAACTGTATAATTTCTGAAAATATAAATATTGATTTGTACCGTGGACCCCACAACACTTGCTCTTTCTAAAATATAAGAACATGGAAATAGCTATCATGATATTCATGATAATACATGTGAGGTAATTTAGGGATGATTGTGCTTTAATCATCTTATAAATATGAGAGGAGCGAGACACCACATAAGCCTATTCGTGACTATTTATAGACCGATGTGTGTTCCTCATCTCTTTTCTCTCGACATTTCTTTGTTTCCAGTGAGCATCCATAGCCCTGACGAAGTTTCCTCGGTATCATACAAACATGGCCCCACTGCTAGTGAGCGTCCATAGCCCTGACGGGTTTCCTTATACTTCCCACACAATTATTAGTGTTTTCAACTTCCCATTCATTTAAGCTGTAAATTTCACCCTTTAGATTTGTAATATATGTAGCATTTCCACATAATGGTTTTCTAGGAAGTGGGGTGATACAAGAGTTAGTTTGATATGTAGGTCTCAATCTGTACTTCAACTTCATGGGTCCTTTCCAAACATATTTTCAATGAGTTAAAATATTAAGGAATAGGGAAATATCACAGGAATTATCCAGAGGACATATGTAGCTAGTGCATGTTCTTGTTTATGAACTGGTGAGCCGAAGGTGAAAGTAATCACATAGATAACATATCTCCTATCAATTTAAGCATTTGAATCTATTTTTCACATAATTTGGGGCTTCTATGATAATAAAGTATTATGAACTATTTCTGGGCAATGTGACCATAAGTTATATCATGCTTTCTTTTATACCAAATGCAAGGTGATTCATCCTCACCAAGTCACTCAAATAATTATTCCCATGAAAACTAAGTGCTTAGATTGTAACATAACCCCCAATAAGCCAAATTTGAAACAAGTTAGAAGAGGCTTTATCACAACAGTAAAGTAAACAAAGTATGGAAAAAGGAAAAAGAAAATTTTATTCTGAAAATATTTACAAAAATAAAAGAGAACCTAATATGTACAAAACTACATCACTTGGGAGTGATTAGGAGAAGTATTGTTTAAGCACTTGTCCATTGACAAGGAGCTCCTCCTTGTCTCCCTCCAATGTCTTGAGTTTAAAAGTTCATGGTCCAATTTTCTTATGGATTTGAAACAAACCTAGCCAAAGTTTATGGAATTTTGTATGCTTCCCTTTAATCTCATTTTTTGTATCCCACTTGAGGACAAGATCACCCTCTTGAAAATATTTGTTTCCCATAGATGATTTATCAAACCATATCTTGATTACTTCTTGATGTTGCATTAGGTTCTTTTTGGAATTTTCCCTATATTCTTCAAGTTTGAGAAGTATATTCACCCTATGTTGCATTACTAGGAAATATTTATCTTGAACAGATTGGGAAAGTTGTAATGAAGGTAAGGAGGTATGAGTAGGCAGATTTGCTTCTTGTCTATAGACTAGAAAAAAGGGAGAATTTCCAAGAGAGGATTTAGGTGTCACCCTATTATCCCATAGAGTGTTAGGGAGGGATAAATGCCATTTCTTTGGTGATCGTTAACAATTATTTTTAGGATCTTGATTAGATTCTTATTTGTTGATTTTGCTATCCCATTCCCTTGTGGATAATAATTAGTTGAATACTTAATTTTAATGTTTCGTTCCAGAGCATATTTAGTTAATATCAAAGAGGATAAATATTTATCATTATCAAAAACCAAAGATTCAGGGACATCAAATCTAGTAATGATTTGAGATTCAAGGAAAGATATCACTTGGATTTCATTGGCAATATTTAATGGGATTGCTTCAGTCCACCTGGTGAAATATTCTATTGTCATTATGATGTACTTATGCAATTTATAGGAATTGGGATTAATTTCCCCCATAACATCCAAACCCCATTGTTGGAATGGGCATTCAATAGTAATTGATTGAAGAGTGAAATAAAGTCTTTGTTCTCTTCCAACTATTTTTTGACATTCTTGGAATTTTCAGGAATATGCATGGGAGTCTTTGAACAGGGTAGGCCAATAATAGCTTGCCTTGAGTATTTTATGAGTTATAGTATCACCCTCAAAATTTCCTCCATTAGGCTCGTCATGAAGTTCAGATAGAACCTTATTAATGTCCTCTCTTTCAAACAATATCAAGTAAACACCATCATAATTCTTTCTGCATAGCGCTCCTTGGATGAGTTGGTATTGTGTGGACTTAAGAATAAGAGATTTGTTATTCTTTGGATCCAAATAATGTGGAGCATTCCCATGGGTTAGATGGATTTTTCATCTCATAATACCATTGGTCACTAGTGACAAGAATATAACAAATTTCCTTTCAAATGGATTTTGATCTTGGTAAAGTTTATCTTCTTCTGCATTTTCATGTGTTGACTCAGCTGCTAGTTTGCAGAGCCCTTTCCCCTTGACAATTTTAGCAGGTATGAATTCAAGATCATACTCTTGAAGGGTTGTTATCTAATTTTCACTAAGACATTCCACACAACTGGGTAGGGAACAATTACCTTGGTTTTTTATTTAATCAGATAGGGTCTGAAGTGTTTGAGTGCCTTGAAAAAAAAGTAATCTTGTTTATCTACTTCGAGATAATATAATTCTGCTCCTTGCAACCCAGAGCTCATAAAATTGATGTGGTATTCATTTCCTTCTTGATACCTCTATGTCAAGACAACGAAAAATGCAATATCAGAGGAGAACGTGTATAGTATGAAGCCTCTATTGAAATCAAGACACATTAGCATCAGAGCCTGAGTTATCTCTACTTTTATTTTCTCGAATATAGATTTATATTTAAGTCCCCATTTAAGCTCTACATCTATCTTGATCATGTCTTGGAGGGCTTTGACAGTTTCAGCAAAACTGGGAATGAATATCCTTACAAAATTTATTTTTCCTACAAAGGATTGCATAGGCTTCTTATTATAGGGAGGAGGTATTTTAGAAATGGCTTCAATCCTTTCAGGTTCAATCATAATGCCTTATTTCGATTCAATGAATCCCAACATCTTTCCTTCATCAACAACAAATACAGATTCTTTTGGATTAAGTGATATTCCATATCTTCTACATCTGTTGAAAAATTTCCTCATATGAGTAATATGATTGGCATTTTCCTTGGAGAAGACTATGAAAGCATCCATGTATACTACAACACAATCACCAATTAGTCCCATAAAATCTATGTCTGTGGCTCTTTGGAAAGTTTCCCCTGCATTAATTAGTCTGAATATCATTTTCCTATAAGCATAAGTTCCCCATTTAGTTCAGAATGTAGTTTTTAATTGATCATATCGAGAAACTAAAACCTGGTTATAACAAGAAAATCCATCTAATAAGGAGAGAATATGGGACCTAGATACACATTGAATGATATATTCCATGGGAGGCATCAGATAATTATCTTTCTCTGAAGCTTTATTCAAATTTATTTAGTCAACACAAAGTCTCATGTCTCCATTTTTCTTCCTTACAAGTACAAAGTTTGCGATCCATTGAGTATGCCTGACTGGGAATATTATCCTAGCCACTAACATCTTGTTAATATCTACTTTTACCCATGGTTCTAAGATTGGGTGCATTTTCCTGAACTTTTACATAAAAAGATTAGTTTGCAGATTCATAGGGATAACATGTTGAATGATATTTGTATAGTAGGCCTTTAGATCATCATATGTCTAGAAGAATACGTCTTTGTATTCATTGAACAACTTTATGAAGTCTTGTCTTTCTTCAGAGGAACAATTCTTTCCAAGGTTGATGTTCTAAGGTGTGTTATTTGTTCCTAGATTAATCACTTCAAATTGCATTGATGAGTTGTTGGTCTTACAATTTGTTACCTTCTTAAACTTATCTTGAATATCATAGAGATTTCCCAGCCTTACCACACTTTTAGGGATATTATTATTGGGTTGAATATGTTTTTCTATGTTGACTGATTAGTTGAGCCAGGAACATTTGCATTCATATCTCGATCATGTTGATCCTCATCAATTATGGAGTCTTTGAAGGTACCTTCAAGGTGTAGGAAACTTATAATATGGTGGTCATCATCAAAAACTCTCCAGTTTGTCACATTATTGGGTATCAAAGGTCTATAGAGTAATTATACAGAAAAAAAATATCAATCAATAAATTTTCAGAAGGAATAAGCCTAGAGGCCACATTAGCTAATAAATTTGCATTGTAATTCAAAGAGAAAGGAATAATATTGATGTTGAATGCATCAAAATACCCAATTAATTTCCATATGTCTTGTTGGTAATGTTTGAGGTGACTAGAGAGGTAGTGTATGGTGTTCCTTACCTTCCTTATGACAACATCAAAGTCACCAAATACCTTGATTTTGTTTGCTTTCAAGTCATTTTCTTTTCTTAGTCCTTGCAACAGGGCTTCATACTCAACTGTATTATTTATGCATTGGAATTCAAGCTTGCATGCTATCATGATTTTCTTACCATCAATGTCCTTTAGTATGCAACCAACACCAACACCAACACCTTCAAGAGATTTTGACCCATCAAAAAATAAATTCCACATATTAGGATCTCTTTTAAGATTATGTATGGACTTAGGATTTTCTTTTGTTTCTAAATTAGTGTGGTTAGTGTAGTTACCAAAAACCTCTAATATGTCTCCAAATACTATGTTAGACTATAAAATATCATTATTAGTTGTATCTAGTATGTTACAATGGGGCTCAAAAATCTGAGTGTAATGAAGAATTCCATATTGTGTGTTTGATTCTGCATAAGATGAAATCTCAACACTGTAATTCCCCAAAAATGAATCACATGAATAATTTCCCATAATAGAACGATTAAACATAACAGGCACATTTGGATCATTCAAGTCTGTTACCACATGTTGCATGTATCCTTCTCTATCAACCATTATTCAATTAGGCTTTCCATTATAAGGCTACCAAATGTGCGACTAGTCCATGGAAAAGTATCCTTTAAGCATAGAAAAATGATCTCTGGTTAGGAGCATACCATAGGTATCATGTATATACACAACTATAATGTCAATAGTTTGATGTATTTTTGGATTGGAGGACATCCTAATAAAAAAAAAATTCATCTCACCAATCACTTTAACTCAGGTTGTTTCAAGTTGTATGATTTGAATATCAAATTCTTCAGGCTTAACATTCAGTCTCTCACAAAATTTAATGGCCATTACATTGGAAGAGACACCTGAATCCACCATAAAATTATGGACATTTCGATTGAAAATCTCAAAAGTAATCAAAAAGGGAGGAGTACTAGATCTTGACCTTTTCCCAAATAGAGAAGCGTTTACAACCACCTGTCTTTTAGGTGCATCGTCATTGTCAGATGGGGTATTTTTACTTGTCCCTTTCTTTGTTCCCACATTAATCTCTTTAGAGATTTTGGCAGTCTTTCCTTTTAGAGTTCTCATAAAATTCTCTTGAATCTGGGGAAGCTTCATAAGTTCAAAGAGAGAAATATTTTCATTATTTCTTTTTAGTTCTTTCAAGAAATCATAATCCAACTTTGTTACATAATTAGAAGGAATAGTTTGTTTCAAAGGACTATCTAATTCCTTCTGAGTGTGAGGATCATTTTTAGGAGGTTCATAAGGGGAAAATATATCAAAGGGAGTATTCTTTCTTTCACTTCTAGTGGTTATAGAATTTTGGGACATATGTATTTCCTCTATATCTTCCTCTTCTTCCACTCCATATGATATGTCCGAGAAGGAATTAACTTATTTTTCATGCAGTTCATCAGTTTCATGGGATTGTTCCTTTTGATCATTTTCACCTTCTTCTTCATCTTTAGATTCAATCAATTTTTCAGTGGCCCAATGTTGTAGAGCTTGGAAAATGTCTTCCATATTAATCCCATCCGATGAAGAAGGATTTGGTTTGTTGAGCAGAAGGGTGCTCTTGTCCTTCTTAGATTGAAACTTAAAAAATTATTGTTATTAGAAGAGTCTTCTCCACTATGCTTCTTCAAATCAATTAGTTCACTAGATAGTTTCTTGACAATTCTATGAAGGGATTCCATGTCCATAGAATCAATATCTTTCTTTTCTTCTTCAGACTTGGTAGAAGTGGCCTTAGTATTAGTGTTATCTTTATCCTTTAAGGATTCTTCCCTAGGGTTTCCCTTCAAACTTAGCATATTCCTTTCAATTTTGAGTGCTTCCTAAAAAGTTTCTTTCAAGGTATTTTTCTCTGCGTTTTTAATAAACATCGCCATGGACATGGACATGGATGAAGTATAAAATTAAATGGTGACATATTCAACTAGTTTGGAAGCTCAAGGGATTTGCTTCAATAGAGTAATGAACTATTGATTAAAATATTTGACTTTTTCTTTGAGGTCCATTTTAAATCTTGAGAGATCTAAGAATAAAGTAGTTGGTGATTTGTCTTCCCTAAATTTATTAAGGAAAATAGTCTCAAATGTTCTCCAACTAGTAATAAAATCTTATTCCAAAGAGAAGAACCGTGTTGAGGATTTATTCTCAAACGTGTGTGAGAAAAAATGGCATGCAACATCTTCATGTCGAACGTTCTGGAGCCTTACTGCCGATAGGAACTTCTTAACATGGTCTTCAACAAAATCATTTTTATTTGGGTCAAACTTGGGAAGAAACTTTTCGGGATGTTTAGGCATGTCATGGAGCTGCCCTATTATGACAACTATGTCTGTAAGAATAACTAGGTTTCATAAGGTGGGGGGTTTTGGTTGTTTCCAACCATGATTTGAGGGTTTTACATAACTGATTGTAGTTGTTCTTCTCCTTCTGAATCACTTTTGGGGTTGTCTTCCTCTCTGAATTTTCTTCAGGTTGACCCCTTGGTGTTAGAGGTGGAGAGGGAGGTAAACTATCACCATCGGTGAGAAAGAAACATTCTAGTTTGAAATCAGATGGTTTGAAAGGTCCTGCAGGGTAGGAGGTAAGTGATAATTTGGGGTTTCGATGGTCATATTCTCTTGGTAGGTGAAAGAGTGGGGGAGGAAAGGGTTTTTTATTTGAAGTTTTTACTGACCTTGGAATAGCGAATAGTCAATGGGAGTTTGATCGATATGTCTTCTCCACTTCCTAGTTAGGACATGGTCCACACCTTCATGAGATTCTCTGATTATCATATGGAGTTCAGGTATAGTGAACTGATGCAAACTCAAGGATGAAAAAATTGGTTCTGAATGAAAAGGATTACATTGATTAGTAACAGATGTAGGTACCCCACCTGAACAGGGTCTGCCGACCTCCCGGTCATTGGATCTTCTCTTTTCTTGAGCTGGAGCATCTCGTCGATACCCCATTGGAATCCTCACACAAATATCCACAGGTCCTTATGACGAAACCCCACCCGCGCGAACAAGAAATAGGCGTATTCTCCCCTCACGTGACCATCAGCAGTGACCACAGGCCTTACCTAAAGGCACTTCACACTTCATGACATCGGGTATCTTGTTATGAGCCAAACCCGACTCTTCCTACTTTCAAAATCCCGAGTTCTGAGTTAGGAGTCTAGTGAGCGCAAAGTTGGAAATTATCTCATTCATTCATATGACTGCCTTATCCTTCATTCATATGACCCCTCGCTCTGACCTTGGGCTAGTCCTCTGAGCACTTCGAGTCTTCGTGTATCACGAAGTTGGAAATTATCTCATCTCCTTTCCTCGGATTCTCGAAATCTGAACTCTCGATGTCCGATCAACGGTCCACAATCCCCCACGATCCAATGTCTCTGATCGACTCACGACTTCGCGTCTAGGGGCTATGGGAATTTTTTTCCTCCAGTATCCCGACTCCCGATTCCTAAGTTCCCACTCTCGTTAGATCGATGGTTCACGATGCTCCATGATCCAACGACTGTGATCACTGTCATGAACTTGGACTTCGCGAATTTCACGCTCTCCTGTGCACTTCCACAAAGGTTAAATATCATGCACTTATCTTCGGATCCAACAATTATTGGTCCTCATGCCTAGATCTGATGATTGGTATATAATCCCTTCCTCCTCTGCATGCTCCTCTTGTCCAGACTCCACTCTGATGGTCTAGATCCTTCACCATGCTCAATCCAATGGTTATTGTTACTCCTCCTCTTGAGCTTACAGATTCTTCTGACTTAGAATATTTTCTAGGTATTCAAAGGATTTGACCTTTGTTCCTCCCACAAGTCTATCCCTTAGACCTCGTCTACACTCCTGGAAGGATTTTTCTCTTCTGAGCTTTCGAACTTGAAACAAGTTCCCGTCTACACCCACTCCTTGCGCTAAATATGCACACTCTGCATACAAAAGTTCCACGCTATCTCTTCTGAGCTTCGAGTCGAGAAATAATCTCTTACACGCACTCCTTGCATTCAATATGCACTCCTTGCATAACTTGCAGATGAGAAAGAGTTGAAACTTATACTAACATTCACAACTTCATCTATTCATAACTAAATTCATTCATTTATGAAAACACAATAACAGGGAATTGCAAAAAGTAACAATACTATGCATTTGGATCAATTTTCCTCTTTCATATTCATTCAAATGTAAATGGCTACAACTAAGATCAAATCAATAACTAAAAACTCAAAACATCCATACTAACTCGCAATAACCTCATTTGGGTGCACCAAACCTCTATTTATCTCAAAGGGTTCTTAGGGTCCCCCCTGACTACTCATCTACCCGAAAACAAAAACCTAACTGCTACCTAAGTTCGGTTACATTCAAGATTTGGAGAGAAAACTCCCAGATCATTCGTAATCATCCAGCTTCCGAGTGTTTGGTCTTCTTCCATTTTTCAATCAGCTCTAGAAAACTCGTGTAACCTCCAACGCTTAAGATTCCAAAATTATTCCGAGGTGTTGAGTTGTCCTGCCACGCATGCTTGTTGACAATGCTCCTTCATCATACTCCCCTGGATGAAAATTCATGGACTCATGTCCATGAGCTCCTGCACCGAATTTCCATGTTTCTGGATATCAACTTCATTTTCCCAACTGGCATCTTCTATTGGGTGTCCCTTCCACTTGACCAGATATTCAAAATAGGTCTTCCTCCTAGTCTTCTTGCCAATCCTCTGATCAATTATCTTCTCCATCTGTGGTTTTTCTACTATAGGCATTTGTTTTTCCCATTGAATCTTCTCTTGATATTCTGATCCCTCAATGTCATCTTTCCTGTAAGGGTACCAATCTCAAATGTTAAATATGGGTGATATGCCCACATCATCTAACAACTCAATCTCATAGGCATTTGCATCAAACTTCCTTAAGATCTTACATGGCCCTAACTTCTTCATTTTCAACTTATTATATGTTCCCCTTGGGAACCTTTCCTTCTTGATATGTGCCAAAACCCGATCTCCTACTTCAAATTGAAGTTCCATACGATGTTGATCAACCCTGTGCTTGTACTCTTGGATAGAGTTTTGCAACTGCTCCCTCATCTGGATATGGAGCTTCTACATTTATGCAACAAAATCTTCTTCTCCAACACTTCTGATCTCACTCTGTCCCAAGTATCTCAACTCATATACTCCCCTTGGTTGCATTCCATACAATATTTGGAATGGGCTCTTTCCAATACTCTTGTTTGGTGAGTCATTATATGTAAATTCTTCTTGTGGCAGAATCTGATCCCACTGATTATGATGCTCAGTGACCAGACTCCTCAATAAGTTTTTGAAACTTCTGTTTACCACCTCAGTATGTCCATCTGTTTAAGGGTGATAAGCTGAGATGAAGGACATATCCGTCCCCAAATTCTTCTATAGTGTTCTCCAAAAATGACCAACAAATTTTGTGTCTATGTCCGAGACAATGCTTCTGGGTAGGTCCTAAAGTCTCGCAACTTATTTGAAAAATAGATTTGCAACATGTGTTGCATCACTAGTCTTCTATTATGGGATAAAGTGTGCCATCTTTGAAAATATATCCACCACCACAAATATGGAATCACATCCTCTTTGCATTCTTGGCAATCCTAACACAAAATCCATGCTTGTTTCATCCAAAGGCCTCTTTGGTATTGACAATGGTTGATACAATCCAATGTTCTGTCGTTTTCCTTTTGCATGTTGGCAGATTCGACATCTGTTCACAAACTTTATCACTTTTTTTCTCATACCTAGCCAATAGTATGAACTCTTCAACTGTGAAAACATTTTATCATGGCCAAAATGTCCAACCAATCCTCCACTATGCTTTTCTTTCAAAAGGTTTTCCCTCATTGTTCCCCTTGAACAAAAATCCCTCTTGAATCATATACTCTGTCCACTGGATCCTGTTTCTCAGCACAGGATTTTCACATGCTTCGTACGCTTCCTTGAAATATGGATTATCATGATACATCTCCTTAAGGTATTCAAACCCCAAGGTCTTCACCTGAAATTCCTACAGAATCAAACATCTCATGCTGAATGCATCAACAACTTTGTTGGCATTCCCAACAATATGTTTTATGACAAAAGTAAAATTCTGCATAAACTCAATCCACTTTGCATGCCTCTGATTCAATTTTCCTTGTCTGATTATGAATTGTAGAGCTTGGTTGTTGTTGTACAAGACAAATTCCCGCGGGACAAGGTAATATCTCCATTTCTTCAGGGATTGAATTATGGCATATAATTATGTATCATATGTGGAGTATTTTATCTTATGTATCATATGTGGAGTATTTTCTCTTAGTCTCATTCATCATCTCACTAAAATAGGCAACATGCTTATTATCCTGGCTCAAAACTGCTCTAATTGCAATCCCACTTGCATCACATCTCACTTGAAATATCTTTCCAAAGTCTGGTAAGACCCAAATTGGTTGTTATGTTATTTTCTCCTTCAGTATATTGAATCTCCTCTCTCTCCTCTCGGCCTCCTCTATCCATTTAAAATACTTGTGCCTCTTCTTCACTGTATCCATCATTGGTGCACAAATTCCACTGAAATTACTGATGAACTTCCTATAGAAACTCGCTAATCCATGGAAGCTTATTACCTCAAACATGCTTCTCGGTGACGACCAGTCTTTGATTTATTTCACCTTCTCTGGGTCCATCTTTAGTTCATTTGACGAGATCACAAAACCCAAGTAAATGAGTTATGTCTGCATAAAAGAGGAATTCTTTAGATTTATCAACAACTTCTCCTGTTGCAGTCTCCTCATTACTAGTGTCAAGTGTCTCAAATGCTCTTCTTTAGTCTTTCTAAATATCATTATATCATCCATATATACAATGAAAAAATTGCCAATGAAATCTTTCAGTATTTCATTCATCAATATCATAAAAGTGATCGGGGCATTTGTTAAGCCAAATGGCATAACCAGCCACTCATACAAACCTACATTTGTTTTAAAGGCTGTCTTCCCTTCATCACCTTCTCTCATTTGTATCTGGTGATATCCACTTTTCAAATCTATCTTAGAAAATAAATTTGATCCACTTAAACAGTCCATTAAATCATCCATTCTTGGCAAATGGAATCTATACCTGATGGTGATCGTGTTAATGGCTCTTGAGTCTATACACATTCTCCATCCTCCATCCTTCTTTGGTCTCAACACAACTGGCACCGCGCATGGGCTCAAGCTCTCTCTGACAAAACCCTTGTCTAACCATTCTTGGACTTGGTTCTTTACCTCCTCATTCTCTCGAGGTATCAATATGTATGCTGCTTTGTTTGGCAGACTTGCTCCTGGTATCAGATCGATATTATGGTTGATACTTCTGATGGGTGGTAATGAGTTAGGAAGCTCATCCACCACTATGTTAGCAAAATTATCCAACAATTCCTAAACTTCTTCAGGAAAATCATCCATTGTAGTACTTGTAAGGACAACTCTAGGTTTCCTCACCACAACAAACTGCATCTCCTGTCCTTTCTTGACTTCTTTCAGGATTTCCTTCCCACTCATGAGAAGTATGCTTGTGTTGGATTCCTCTTTCACTTTCTTCTCTTCTATTGGCAACAACATATATGCCCTACCATTCTTCTCCAAGGTGTATGTATTCTTCCTCCCATCATGAACGACATTCTTGTCAAACTGCCATGGTCTTACCAACAAAATATGACATACATCCATGGGGATTACATCACATAGAATTTCATCTTTATATCCTCCTATCTTAAATTCAACCAAGAATTATTTTGTAACCATTACCTCGTGTCCTTTCTGCAACCATGAGTCTTTGTATGGCTTTCGATGTGCAGTTTTTTCCAGCTCCAGTGGATACTAAGTTATCAGTGCTCCCACTGTTAGTGATCACTTTGCAGACTTTGTCTTTCGTCTTGCAAGCTATCCTGAATAGACTATTCCTCTGCACTCGATTTTCGACTTCTGTCTCTGGTTTCAAGAGAGCCTTTCTCAACATCAGGGTTGTTCCATCCTCTACTCTTTCTACTTCAACATTCCTTCTCTGTGCTTCAGAAACGTGAGATTAACCTCCTCCTTCTGTATTTCTCTCAAGAAATTCCCAAGGCTTATGTCCTACCTTTCCATAGGTATAACATCTTACTTCTACTCCTCTGCCTCTTCCTATTCCTCTGGAAGAAATTTCACCACTCTATCTTCCTCTGGAACTTCCTCCTCTTTCCAAGTGATTGTGCAGGTTCTCATTCTCATCTTTAGATTTATGTGCCTTGTCATGGGAAACTCCCTTGCCTTTTTTCAGGGCTGGGCTTCTACCCTTGCCTCGCTAGCTTTGTTTTTTGGTCAACTTCTCCTCTGATTTCAGTGAAAATTGATAAGCATCTTCCACAGTCCTTACCGACATCATGTTGATCTCATCCTGGATTTCATACCTCAGGCCATTTATATACCTGGAAACTTTTTCTTCATATTTCTCTCTTTGTCCAGTTCTGATGTTCAACTTGTAGAACTCCTCCGTGTATTATTTAATTGTCATACCCTTCTGTCTCGGGTTTTGCAGCTTCCTGAATAGATTTATCTGACAATATTTGGGCATAAATTTATCCTACAACTTGGATACCATTCTTTCCCAACTCTTTATCTTATGTTTTCCCTTGCTTCTCCTCTCAACCTATAGTTCATCCCACCATAGTGCTACATGTCCCTTGATCCTGGTGACAACATGTCTCACCCTTTTCTCCTCATCGATGTCTTCATAGTCGAAATATTTTTCCATGGATCGTATCCAATCTAGCAGTTCTTCAACATCCAAATTACCTTCATACATTGGGACCTCTATCTTGGCTCTAGTTCCCAATCTGACAACTGCTCTCAGCAGGCGTTCTTCGACAACATTTTCTCCTACATCTTCTTCGAATTCTACTTCTTCGTTCTCTACATCGCTGATGTCTCCAGCATCATGTGCCCTCCTCTACGTTGCTTCCATCACCTCTAATATTGCACAAAGTTCTCACATCTCCCTTTCTACAACCTGATTGGACAAAGGTGGCTCCACTCATCTCCTTGGTGGCATTGTGTTGATTGTCTCTCACACACAATACAACTTCGAGTTCTTTTGTCTCCTCTCCTTTTTCTGATGTCTACAAGAAAGATTCTTTCTCTAATATTACTTGATGTAGGTACCCCACCTCAATAGGTTCTACCGACCTCCCATTCACTGGATCTTCTCTCTTCTTGAGCTGGAGCAGCGCGTCGATTCCCCAATGGAATCCACACACAAATATCCACAGGTCCTTATGACGAAACCCCACCCATGTGAACAAGCACTAGGCATAAGCTCCCCTCACGTGACCATCGACAGTGTCCACAGGACTTACCTAAAGGCACTTCGCACTTCACGACATCAGGTATCTTGTTATGATCCAAACCTGACTCTTCCGACTTCTGAACTCTCGAGTTCCGATTTAGGAGTCTAGTGAGCACTAGATCCTCCCTTATCGTTCATTCATATGACCCCTCGCTATGACTTGGGGCTAGTCCTATGAGTTCTTCGAGACTTCACGTATCATGAAGTTGGAAGTTAGCTCGTCTCCTTTCCTTGGATTCCTGAAATCCGAACTCTCAATGTCCGATCAACGATCCACAATCCCCCACGATCCAACGACTCAAATCGACTCGTGAATTCGCTTCTTGGGGCTATGATAATTTGTTTCCTCCAGTCTCCTGACTCTTGATTTTCGAGTTCCCACTCTCGTTAGATCGATGGTTCATGAAGTTCCATGATCCAACGATTGTGATCACTGTCGTGAATTTCACTCTCTCTTGTGCACTTCCACGAAGGTTAAATCTCGTGCACTTATCTTTGGATCCAATGGTTGTTGGTCCTCCTGCCTAGATCCGACGATTGGGATCTAATACCTTCCTCCTCTGCGCGCTCCTCCTATCTCGACTCCACTCTGATGGTCCAGATCCTTCACCGTGCTCAATCCAATGGTTATTGTTACTCCTCCCCTTGAGCTTATGGATTCTTCTGAATTAGAATATTTTCTAGGTATTCAAAGGCTTTGACCTTTGGTCCTCCCACGAGTCTATCCTTTAGACCTCATCTGCACTTCTAGAAGGCATTGTCTCTTCTGAGATTTCGAACTTGAAACAAGTTCCCCTCTATGCGCACTCCGTGAGATAAATATGCACACTCTGCATACAAAAGTTCCACGTTATCTCTTCTTAGCTTCAAGTCGAGAAAAAATCTCTTACGCGCACTCCTTGCATTCAGTATGAACTCCTTGCATAACTTGGAGAAAAGAAATAGTTGAAACTTATACTAACATTCACAACTTCATCTATTCATAACGAAATTCATTCATTTATGAAAACACAATAATAGGGAATTGCAAACAGTAACAATACTATGCATTTGGATCAATTTTCCTCTGTCATATTCATTCAAATGTAAATGACTACAACTAAGATCAAATCAATAACTAAAAACTCAGAAAATCTATAGTAACTTGCAACAACCTCATTTGGGTGCACCAAACCTCTATTTATCTCAGAGGGTTCTTAGGGTTCCCCTCGACTACTCATCTACCCAAAAACGAAAACCTAACTTCTAATCAAGTTTGGTTACATTCAAGATTTGGAGTGAAAACTTTGAGATCATTCATAATCATCCAGCTTCCCATCATTTGGTCTTCTTCCATTTTTCAATCAGCTCCAGAAAACTCATGTAACCTCCAATGCTTAAGATTTTGAAATTATTCTAAGGTGCTGAGTTTTCCTACCACGCGTGCTTGCTAACGATGCTCCTGCATCAATAACTTGAGAAAACATGTTCACATAGTAATACCGAGGAAACAAAGCATGCTCAAGGTAAGGTTGTCGATAATCACTGGAATGAGTTGCGATAACAAGCGAGACAAAATGAGTAGGTATTTTAGCTTTCTTAGTAGCCATTTAGTTCAATGGCTCTCCTTCTAGCGCCATGTCTATTAAAGAGTCCAAAAGAACCTATCAATAAGGTAAGGGATAATTCCCGATGGCAAGTCCCAATTAGACTCACTCTCATTTGGGGTAGTGTTTCTGACTAGTATATTGGTCTGGTTTCCAAACTAAATCTACTATCTAAATATTAATCTGAGAACTGTAGGTTCTCAGATGAATTATAATATACAATTAAACTATAAGATATCATTTACAACTATTCTAAGATGCAATCCTAGACTATACTAATCCTATCAGGATCAGGAGTGGACTAAAAAACATTGAATACAGTTAATAAAAATGTCCTTTTGAATTAGAATTAGTTCATACATTTTGTTGGTCCTAAAATCTTCACCTGAATGCTAAAGGCAAGAGCTAGGCCACCTCAATTTTTGGAATGGTTTTTTTTTTATTAATTAATTTTTTTGGTCAGTGAATGGATAGGCTTTCGAGGATAACAATCTGGTTGGACTGGCCAAACAATATGAATGTAGGTTCTTCTTATTTAATGGTATGAACTTTGATGAATAGTTGGAGATATGAAAAGATAAATAAAGGAAACAACAACAAGCAATGCAATTAATTCCCTGTTGTGTGAGAATTAAGGCTTGAAATGATATTTTAAGATCTAGACAAATATCTGGATACAAATAATCCAACAGGTTGCCAAATAATTTATCTCTTTACTACAACAATATTTGTTTAATAGGTTGCATAATGGAAAAAATATGAATTAGAACAATAGCTGAAAGAAGAAGAAAATGTACATTACACACATCACAATTTGCGTCAAAGATAAGATTAAAACACATAAAGACTTGAGTAAGAACACACAACTATCATCAATATATATTCACCAGGTAGAGATATTTACAATCATATAAGTAGGTCCAACCAATTTTGATACTGGAATCTTTTCCCTAAAAACTGAAACCTTCTTACATTCGAAAATTGATCTCTTTATCCTTTTTCCAAAAGGTTCGACCACCTTTCTAGGATCTAACTCAAAATTTAAACTTCACATTACAACTACACCCTATCAATCAACTCAACTATCACTCCTTAATCACAATTTTTAAACATTGTTTTGACTTGAGTGAATTTGATTTGAAGCATCAATTCATAATTTTCTCCTTAATTTGAACTCAAAAGCATTGTTTTATCAAAAGACAACAACTTATCACAAGTAGCAACAATGTCTCTAACTAGATTTAAACAAAATATATATTAGTGCAACAAGAGATCATGTTGATAGCTGGAGTAAAACAAACTCATAGCAAGGAGTCTTTCCAAGTTTTTTTTGTTTGTCAAATTCACATGGATGCCCATGTGCACTCCAACTGGAGACTGAATTGGAACATAGATAGATAATACTCACCTAGAATTTGGTGAATTTCTTGGAAAAAACAACCTCAAATACCTCTTCAATTATCTCAGATCGTGATACATGTGTAAAATAGGAGAGAGGTTTTTGTGCATGGGTCCATTCCCAATAAAAACCTCTTTCATTTTTTAGAAATTCATTTCCATCGGTTTATAAAGCACACTGAAAGACAATGACAAAAACAAGGAAATCACCATTTTCATAAAATTTGGGCATCACTTTTTTATTTTTATTCTACAACTTTGATACTTTCTTTGTAGCTTCTGATAATGCTTTTCTAGATCTTGGTTCTGTTTTTGTAAAGCCTGGATTTTCTTTTTTAATGCTAGCACCTGGTGGTTGTCCTTTATAGCTTCATCTGCCTCCTCCTTTGGTTTAATTAAAACATGCTTCTTACCTCTCTCTTTTAACCCTTGCTCATCATCCGTGGTAGATTTATTATGATCATATAGAAATTTTCTTTTTCTGGACCTTATTTCATACTTGTGCATTACTTCATAACCTTTACCATGTGCTTCCTTCATAGACCCCTACATTTCTGTTATGTCAGCCTTGATCTCTCTTTTTTTATGTTAGGCTTGAAGGGAATTTCAGGATCCTGGTTCTCTTTTATTTTTCTACTCTATTTGGATTCAATGGATTCCTTAATCAAGGTTTCCATATGTACAGATTCTGTAGTAGCAATCTTAGGACTACTTTGTTTAGATCTCATTTTCCCCCTCATTTGTTTTTGGGCACTTTACCCTGTTGCATGGTGGGAGTCACATGTGCATCTTAAGAATGGCTTGGGTTATAGTGGGCCCTGTGGAGTATCATGTGCCTCTTTTTGCAAGTGACAAGTTGAATGTGGATGTTAATCCGATGTAATTTTCCACCTGTAATTTTAATTCCCCGTAAAGTTGTGATGATGAGAACTGAAGGTGCAATTTGCATGCTCTTAACATGAACTGTGTAATGATGAATCTAGAGGGAAAATTTCATGAACTTGAGTGCACATGAGAATTTATATGCATGCAGGACCCAACAAAGCATTTTAAAATATTTAAAATAATTTATGAACGTTTAAATAATTAAAACAACGCACTTTACTATCGTTTGCAAGAACATACATGTTCTTGCAATCAGTGTTTTTATGCACTAAAAAGGCTTGTTCAACTTGATATAAGATCAATAATGTATTCCAAGATGACAACATGTTGTTAACCCAAATCAGAACATGCAACAATCTTTCAAGAAAGCAATAAAATGGTGCAAAAATAACAGAAGGGTAAAACAACTCAAGCTAGCTCATAAACCGTGGAGAAGGAACTGAACAAAAAATCAGGCTTAAAAGGATGTATATGATATTGGAGGGAAAGAGAAGGGATGAAAACCTAAGCTCCAACATTGGCTCCAACTGGGGATAACACTTCCGTATGAGGTGCTAAGAACGGTAGACTAGGTACCTTACTTCTCAAAATTTGTTCCCGCTTGTTTTAACTTACCTATGTTTTTTTGTCGGCTATGTTATCTGTCTTATTTCAATCTGAAACTCAAAAATTGCAGCCACACCCCAGTTCCTTTGTTGTGATATGGAGTCTTATTGTTGATCTACTATATAAACAAACTGAAAATGAAATGATCAAATGAAAAATTTATTCAACACACCCCTACTCCTAACCAACAAAAGACAAGTTGATTATGTGTATGCAAACTTCCAATGTAGCCAAACAATCATTTTATTTACAAAATAATCATCTCCTTCATCGCAGCTAAATGGAAAAATGCAGGAATTCTGAATTTTTTGCAGCAGAGAATTAATTTTCAGCTTACACTTACTACTGCATTTTCCTTTCACCTCGAATGCTACAACATTGGACAACTTTGAGGAAATTGATTCCATCCAATCAACCACTAGGTATTCAAGATCATGAAAAGGTTTTTACTGATCTAAAAGATATGTCTTCCATTGGATAAACTCTATTTTATTAAAATCACCTCCTTGTTCTCTCGACAACAAGTCTTGAACACTATTAATTCCATGGAAATAAATAGTAGCAAAATTTTACAAGACTTCTATAGGTGTTTGAAAAACACATGCCAACTGATCATGATCATTTGCTTGAAAAATTGCAGGTTCAAATGAATAGTTCAAAAAATATTCTTCAAAGTGTTGGCTTCCTCCTTGCAATAAAGACTCTTGACCAAAATTTGAAAACATATAATCCTTGTTGTGATCATAAGAAAAAGAGGTTCGTTGATCTTCACTATCAACAACATAACATTTTAAAACAACAACTTGCTTTTCATCAAATTGATCATGTAACAATTTTCCATCAAGGATTAAAAAATTTCCATCATGGTCAATGAAAGACTCTGTACAATATGAGTATGTACAATCACCCTTTGCAAAATTATCTTCACCAAACCTGGAAGTATGATCATCCCAAATGATAGAAGAATCTAATTTACTAATCGTAATATCAACACAAAAATAACT
>JZKD02S1651909.1:102539-113392 GCA_000966675.3 Picea glauca | reverse complement strand
AATTGAGCATATATAGTGCGTGGCTATCTTTGAAACAAAAGACTTCCCTGGGTTGATAATTTATGTTTCACTTGGTTGTTTGAAATTAATTAAGCAATTATAGTGACCAACAACAATGAATTACCTGATGTGTGATAATTAATACTTAAAATTATATTTTAAGACCTAGAACAATATCAAGATACAAATAATCCAAGAGGTTGCCAAATAATTGATCTCTTTACTACAACAATAGTTGTTTAATAGGTTTCATAACAACAAAAATATGAATTAGAACAATAGTTGAAAGAATAATGAAATGTACATTACACACATCACAATCTGCATCCAAGATAAAATTAAAACACATAAAGACTTGAGTAAGAACACACAACTGTCGTCAATATATATTCACTAGGTAGAGAGATTTACAATCATATGAGAAGGTCTAGCCAATTCTGATACTTGAACCTTTTCCCTAAAACTTGAAACCTTCTTACATTAAAAAATTGATCTCTTTATCCTTTTTCCAAAAGGTTCGACCACCTTTCTAGGATCTAATTCAAAATTTAAACTTCACATTACAACTAGACCCTATCAATCAACTCAACTATCACTCCTTAATCACAATTTGTAAACATTGTTTTGACTTGATTGAATCTGATTTGAAGCATCAATTCATAATCTTCTCCTTAATTCAACCTCAAAAGCATTGTTTTTTTATCAAAAGACAACAACTTATTATAAGTGGCAATAATGCCTCTGACTAGACTTAAACAAAATTTATATTAGTGCAACAAGATCTCATGTTGATAGATGAAGTGAAACAAACTCATAGCAAGGAGTCTTCCCAAGTTTTTATTGGTTGTCAACTTCACATGGATTCCCACATGCAATCTAGCTAGAGACTAAACTAGAACATAGATAGATAAAACTCACCGAAAATTTGGCAAATTTATGTCGAAAATGACCTCAAATACCTCTTTGATTCTCTCAAACCATGATACCTGTGTAAAATATGAGAGAGGTTTTTGTAAATGGGACAATTCCCAACAAACCCTTTTTCATTTTTCAAAAATGCATTTCCATCGATTCAGAGGGTGCGCTGAAAGACAATGACAAAAACATGGAAATCAACATTTTTCAAAAAAATTTGGCAGAGCCTTTTGATTTTTATTATACAACTTTGATACTTTCTTTGTAGCTTCTGATAATTCTTTTCCAAATATTGGTTTTGTTTTTGTAAATCCTATATTTGTTATTTTAATTCTTGCACCTGGTAGTTGTCCTTTATATCGACATTTGCCTCCTCCTTTGGTTTAATTAAAACATGCTTCTTACCTCTCTCTTTTAACCCTTTCTCATCATCCATGACATATTTATTATGGTTAGCTTGCATTTTTATTTTTCTGGACCTTATTTCATACATGTGCATTACTTCAGACTTTTTTCCATGTGTTTCCTTCATAGACCCCTGCATTTCTGATATGTTGGCCTTGATCTCTAGTTTTTCTGTTAGGCTTGATGGGAATTTCAAGATCTTGGTTCTCTTTTCTTTTTCTACTCTGTTTGGCTTCAGGGATTCCTTTATCAAGGTTTCCACATGTACAAATTCTGCAGTAACAATCTTGGGACTGTGTTGTTTAGATCTCATTTTCCCCCTCATTTTTGTTTTGGGCACTTTACCCTACTGCATGGTGGGAGTCACTTGTGCATATTCATAATGTATTGGGTGACAGTGGGCCCTGTGGAGTATCATGTGCCTCTTGTTGCAAGTGACAAGTTGAATGTGTATGTTAATCTGATGTAATTTTCCACCTATAATTTGAATTCCCCGTAAAGTTGTGATGATGAGAATTGAAGGTGCAACTTGCACGATCTTAACATGAAGTGTGTAATGATAAATCCAGAGGAAAAAAATCATGAAATTGAGTGCATGTGAGCATATATATGCATGCATGCACCAACAAATAATTTTTAAATATTTCAAATAATTTATGAATGTTTAAATAATTAAAACAACACACTTTACTATTGTTTGCAAGAATCGGCTTGTTCTTGCAATCAGTGTTTTTTTGCACTAAAAAGGCTTGGTCAACCTGATGTAAGCTCAGTAATGTATTCCAAGATGAAAACATGTTTTTATCCCAAATCAGAATGTGCAACAATCTTTCAAGAAAGCAATAAAATGTTGTAAAAAAATAGAAGGGTAAAACAACTCAAGTTGGCTCATAAACCATGGAGAAGGAACTAAACAAAAAATTAGGCTTAAAAGGATGTATAGGCTATTGGAGGGAAAGAGAAGGGATGCAGACCTAAGATCCAACACATTCAATTGGGAAAGAGGCACAATAATATTAGTAAGAAACAATAGCAATTAGTTGTTATTTTCCTCCAACAATATTATAATTGCATTCAATGAAGGAAACTATGACAATATGAGCATACAAGAAAATTGTAGAATGAATCCATACAATTGAACATGAAATAATCAAATTAGGATAAATGAATTAATAATAGTCTGAGATACATTCACCACAATCACAGTTTCTGGGAATGCCTCTTTCTCTTCATTAAATTAGGAGTAATAGTATAGCCCTTCAAACACAAAGTGCAAAAGTCCCTTTTCTTTTACATCCATCCCTTTTATAAAATATGAGAAAGGGATTTTCATATTTTTTAACTGACACTATGTTAGAGGATAGTTACAACATTTCACTTCTCCTCCCTGATTGAATTTTTACCCTGATTACAAAATTAATTAAAATATAGAGAGCGATTACAATTATCACTTGACTTTGGGAATTTGCATTTGATCCTTTAAGTCCCTCCACAATTTGAAATCTTCTAGTATGGTCTCCATTTTGCTCACCTGGATGTTCTCAAGCTAGATTTCATTATCGAAAATAGGGTTCACTACTTCGGTATCTAAGGATTCCTCTCTTTTTTGTATGAAGTTCACGATTAACAAGATCAATTGATTTGGTTTCACTATTATTTTTTATAGTATTTCCTGGTCAATTTCTTTCGTTGCATCAATGGTTTCCATGCTCAGGTTTCTTCTGGTTTTGACATCTTTTATCATCGTGTGAGTCGATCCTGCTTTTTCTAAGGCTGTCCTTTTTTCCATTCTGAATTGTTCCAGTAGATCATATTTCGCTCTCCATAATCTTGTACAAGCTTGTTCTACCTTTGTTTGAGTATTTTCCATGTTATTGAGAACAACTTTCCAAATTTTGATTAATATATGTTCTTTGATATTCTACTTGGAAGTATATATTGGAAATGTGTTGGGAGGGTTATCATAAACATATTGCCATTGGATAATATGGTCATATGCATCATGAACTTTCTGATACTTCTCTTTCATAACATTCATTTGTTGACCTATATTCATGTGATCTGACCAATTCTTTTGGATGTTGTGTAATGAAAGGAATGATTTCTTTTGCATATCTCTCAATGCTTCATTTTCCCTAATGGATTCTTCTTTGATTGTCTTCGGGACTATAATTTTCTTCTTTCTTTCTTCTATAGTCTTCTCCAGGATATGGTTATCTTGTTGCAATATCCAAACTTTCTCGTTAATCTTTACATTATATTTACTAATCTCAAACTATTCTCCTTTGAGCCTCATTATTTCCTAAGCATGTGTGACTTTAAGTTTCTCTATCTCATCTTGGTGCATATTTTGGTTCAGGACGACCTTTTTCTCAAACTCTACGCTTAGTTCTTTTTCTTGGAGATAAATCTACCTCTCCATTTCTTCTCTATGGACACGTTATGTTTACATGCCTTCCTTCATAAATTCATTAGCTAAGGTGTCCCTAATAGTATTCAAGGTAATTTATAGTTATGCTATTCTTGATTTGGACATATCAAGTGTTCCAGTTGTTTCATAAACTGGCATAGAATTTGGACCAGCGAAGGCATTGAGGATTGATGTTGTTTGAATAGCATTTTCCTTAGGATATGGTATTTCTTTCCATCTAACACTTATTTTTTTTGTGTCTTGGATCGTTCCTCCTCTTTTCCTTTTGACAACTATTTTTTCAATGGATTTAGTCTTGTGACTATAGTAATACTATCCAACTACTACAACTGCACATTCAATTCCCAATCCTAGTGATGTAAGTAGAAGACTACCTGGAATGGTTGTTAGTGGAGTGCACTCCTCTAGTGGAATTATGATCATATTGGTATCAAGGTTCGTCACCAAAATAGTGTCTACTTTCTCAGGTTCTCCCTCATGGGATTCACCACCTTCCTCCTTTCTTACTTATTTTGAGTGGACAGAAGGGATTATTCTTCATCCACCTTATTCTTTATATTAATATCTTTATCTGCTTGAGCTTTGGCCTCTGATTTTGGGTTACCTGTGTCCTCTCCATTTTTTTCTGGAATCTAATCTTTTCCTTTGTTTATTTCATCTTATTTCTTCTAAGCTTCAACTTTCTTACATTATTGGTACCTCTCTTCAGCTTCATCTTCCTTTCTAGCTAATTATACATCCTTTTGCTTCTTTTCTAGTTCTTTGGATTCCTATTTCTCTTTATCTTGTTGAAGCGGTGCTTTAAAATGTTTTATCCTTAAAACTATGTTTGCATCTTCTTCTTTGTGTAGTTTTTCTATGGTTAATTCACTAGGGAGCCTATTTAATACTTCTTCAAAATGCAAGGTTCCTGAAAATATATCCTCTGCATATCTGACCTCATGGGTTATTTGTTATTCTATCTTGACATCTTTTATGTGGTTATATACCATATTTTGGGGATCATGTCCCTTCTTGTCTCCAATGCATAAAAATATTTATTTTAGAGTCTTTGCTTCCTTCTCAACATCTCTTTTATTTAGCAGATATTATTGACCTATGTGAATAACAAAATTAGGCCAATACATTTTATTTTTCTCTAACAGGTATGCAATGAATCCTTTATTGATTGGCTGATATGCTACTTCCCTGGCCAACAACTTATCAGGTACATATTTAGGTAACAAATGAGGTGGCCCTGTAGCTCCATATATACTAACATAGGTGTAGTATTTCTTCATGTACCAATATTCTACCTCTTGTAAATATTTGATGGCTCCAAGAGATATTCGGTGAGGGTGAAACCAATATATGGCTTTATACAGAGGATCCGGGAAATAATCAAAGATATCATAGAAATAATTTTTGAAGTTCACTTCCCATAAGTGATAGAAATATTCATGAATTGGGGGTTGGCTTAGGTTCCAAGCCCAATTGAAAGAAAGAAATACATGCTCTACACAAATTTCATTTATGAGATAAGTTGTCATATAGAAGCCAATATTTTTCATACCTTTAGCCTCCTGAGCTCGATTTGATATATTGAATGATAGGATGTTGGCCCAATTGAAAGATTTCACAGTCTTAACTATTGTATAATCCATCCTAAAACCATTCCATCCTAAAATGGGTGTTAGTTTCCTCACTGTAGAGTCTACATATCATCACATTTAGGATTATGTATGGATCCTTTAAGTAGTGAGCAAAAATATACCTTTCTCCTTTCTTCACCATACATTCTTCATCTACGAGCCAATTCTTCATCAAGGCTTTGAGGTCCTTGTGATCGACTCCGAAGTTTTCTAGGAACAATTCATCCAATGAAAGAGTGGGTTCCTGGGTTTTCTATCGGATCATAATGTCTTCTTCCAGGAGAGACTCAGTCGGAACACTAGAAGCATTGAATATTACTATTTTTTTCTTTCTACAGGTGAGTAAAACACCAAATTGCAGCATCATTGTAAGGAAAAAGAGTTGGGTGAGTTTCTACAATGTGTATACCGCTTTGATTGATATTCATGTATTCGTCAATGTCCTCATTACCGAACGAATAATTATCATTTTGGAACATGTCGTATATATCATGGTATTTTTCATAATGCTCCCTCCCATCATGGTTGTTCGTATCTGTAATGTTGAAATAATATGTTCTTCGAACAGGGGTAGGACCAACAACTGCCTAGTTCTTTTCTCTTCAGGTATGCATCTTTGAAAGTTTGCAACTTGCATGAATTGTCATTTAAAATAAAGCTACTTCACCTTTGTATTTGTTGCAGATAAGAATAATTTATAATATTTCTAAGTACATACTTGTTAGCTTGAGAAGAACGACTCATAAAAGAATTTACCTACCTTATTTAAAACAATGACATTTATGTTCTTAGTAGTTCTGCAGCTAGAGTTATGTTTATTGTTTGTTAACAGGTTTGTTATATGGTTAATTTTACCCAAACCTTGTGCTATAATACGAGCCACGTTACAACTATGAATTGGCCATAGTCGTAGATTTCTTCATTAAATTTCAGATAGGTGATCCATTGTTTATTATCGTTAGTGTGTAGTGGAAGGGATAGATTCAAGAGAGAATTTTTTTTCTATTGGCATCATTATCGAGGTAGGATCGATCAGGAGAAGAGTTATTTGATCATGTCATCGTTGGTGATTGTAAAAATTATTTGTTTCACAGGTATATATTATAAGAAGATTTCCCAATGATGATGCATTTTCATTAATATTTTTTCTTGAATGGCATGCCAGTGTGTAAGGGGAAGCGATGAATTTTTTAGGATTTATGCAATCAACGATAGGTATTTCCTTTTATCTCCATAGAATTATTTTGGCAAAGGCATTATTTACGAAGGATTAACTTTTCACAAGCCATGGTGTTGTCGTTTGGCGATTAGTCAGTCTAGGTCATCGGATTGTGATATGAACAATTCGTTAATGATCTACCTTAAATGATGTTGTCATCAGAAGATATAGTGTAAAGGGTAGGAAACATACCTATAATATTCCCCGACGATGACAATTTTCTTCAAGGGAGATAGGCTAGTAAGATACTTCCATGTGGACAAGTGATATTCAATAGAAGTCATCTTCATGTCATAATGCATTGAGGCACTTGGGAGCATTGGGGCCCATATCGCACATCAGAGGATTAATTTATCGCTTGTAAGGTTAAAGATTAATCCCCTTTTGAAAACTGTACAGTTTGTATGACTATCTTCATAAAAGATATCATCGTCGAGATAAAAGGATAGCTTACCATGGAAATGCCTCCATAGATAATCATTGAGGACAACGTTGTAAAGGCATCGTCATCAACACTTTCACATTTAAGAAACAATGGAGAGTCAGAGGTCAAGTGCCGACAATATCTAATTTAGGTGACATAAATATGTATTTGGAGCTACATCATTGTGGATGGTTTCAATTACGAAAAACATTTTAGGATTGGTAGGGACATGCAGAAAGGGTCTGTTATGATGGATTTGAGTAGTATTAACAAACTTTGCATCAAAATTGCTGTGGTGACTGCATACAATTATCAATATTAGAAATGAACAGTCATCAACGTAAGTAGAGTAGTATCTTGCAAAATTTTGGTAGTATGGGTACCCACTAAAATGCGATAGCTTTAGTGGGTTATCGTGTGTGTCACAACAATTCCTTGCTTTGTGGAAGAAAAACAAAATGACAATTTTTATGAAGTTTGTGATTCATTTTTTCTTCTTTCAAAATAATCATGTATGGAAATGGTACTTCAAGACTATCATTGGATGCAGAAAACATTTTAGATAAAAGGGGAAGTTTTGAATCAAATTAACATTACAGTATAATCATAGTTTATTTCTCTTGCAAAGCCCCAATTTATCTTCCATTTTATGTTTCAGATATAATATTTTTGATTGAAGTCTATAGAAAATATAGATTTTGGGCCAATTTCTTCTATGAAAGAAAGAAAAAGAAATTGATTTCATTTCCATGGAAAATTGGCGAAATCACAGTAAAAAGTGCTTCAAAAGTTAATGAATATGCAGTTTAGTTCGACTAGTATAGTTTAAATTTGGCAAATCAAGTGAAATGGTTTGACCCTCATCAATATTTTATGAATCATTTGACTTCAATTAGTTTCAAGGTTTCATATAAAAATACTTATTTATATGGAGAATATGGAGATGATGAAAAAAATCCTAAAAAAGTTCCAGTTGGAGATATTGAAACAATTTCCATCACAAACGAAGCACATCGACAACATGGAAGAGTTGTAAATGAAAAAAATACAAGATTTCAAGGTTCTTCTCAAAAAACGATACACCAAAATAAAACCCCCAAATTTTATTTCAGGAGCAAAATAATTCTATAATTGAAAATTATGGTGATGGAGATGATCCTAATCCTCCAAAAAAGAGTTTAGAGAGACCCCATAAGCTCACTATAAGTAGTAAAAGAAAAATACAAGTAAATCAAAAGGAAATAAGTGAGCCCATACATGACGATGAAGATGATATTCTTGAATACATGGATTTGGATGAAAAATTCAAAGATGTAGAGTTTACATATGATAAACAAAGGATTCAGGAGAGTTAGGAAATTGCAATGGAACTGGCAACACAACAACTAGTCTTTTATGAAGAATAATCCTTAACACTTCACAGTGCCTCATTTGATAAATATTCTAAACAAATGGTATAAGAAAGAGTTAATTCGAAAGGTAAAAATATCCAGCGAAAAACCAATTCAGAATTTAATCTGAATGGGGTTTTTCCATAAAAAATTGTAAGGATGTGTAGGGATATAGGAAATGATTTGGAAATGTTAGTAGATGAAATAGAGGATAAAAATTCCATGCTTAAAGAAAGATTTAAATAAACAAAATATACCTTAATGCCACCCCCTATATTTGTAAGTCCAATTGCTACCATTAAACCTGGAAAAATCTTAGACCAAACACTTGATTCAAGTTCAAAGCTAAAAGGAACATCAAGCTTGTTGTCTATGGTTAGACACTATATTGGGGAAAACATTAAAAAGAGGATGTCTCTCATTTTGGAGGCATGGGATTTGGAAAATAGTTTCATTTCTTTGGGATCCAGGATAACTAATTTAAGAGAGTACCTCTAGAACGACCTCGAAAATGATGAGGGTTTTTATAAAGATGTTGTAATAAAATTTGTTCTAAAGATTTATTGTATGAATGAACTCAAGAGAAACGAAGAAGATATTCCATCCCTGACACATGTAAAACAATTAAAATCTTGTTGAATCAAAATGATTAACACTTTGAAGAAATATTGAGTGATCTTGATATTCTAAGTGTCAAAAAGGGGGAATATTATTATAAATTAATCGAATTAGATTTGGCAGGAAGCACAGGAGAAGTCCAAGGCCCAAGGTTAATATCAAATTCCATTCTTATTATAAGAGAAAATTTTGAAGAAAATATGGAAATTATAAAGGTAGTCTCGACAGAAAATTTTTATGGCATGATTGAATATACAGAACATGAAGTGGAGAATTGGCTCATAAATTATGTCAATAAAAATGAAGACATCAAAGACACTTTACACCAACTCTCAAATCGAAGAATTCACTATGGGTTGATGGGAGTCCTCATTTAAAAGTTATGGGATGTGCTTCACATGATCCAAAGAAATAAATTCCTCTAGGGGCTCCCCTAGACTATTTCACTTCCTCTCCACTGCATGCAAGCGTTTCAAAGTGGGAGGTAAAAAAAGCAGTGGGTCTCCCATACAAGCCTCTGCAAATTCTTCTAGGCCTCTAGTAAAAATAAAAATTCCCAAATGCTAGAAGGTTAGTAAGGATGAATGAAGCATGTTCATGGGGTAAGATGTGGAGTTAGGGGATATTCCAGAGATGTTGGACCAAACCATTGTGAGTAGTTTCTATGAGAAGACAGTATCGAAAAAAACATTGGAATCCTGGTTGGATGATAACTAGAAGGGAGTTATAGGATATAGGTTTGAATTCCATACCCTGGCAAGGGGATGGATCTATTTCAAATTTCTCACCAAGGAGGACCTGACACTAATCTTCAAAAGAACCTAGGGATGGGGCCCCTCATGTTGGTTGTGTAGCCTGATTATCTTCCTAATTCATATCCAGGTCAAAGAGACTGTAGGATACACAATTCTTGGCCCCCTAGCCTTGAGGGGGCAATTTTTTTTTAATGCAATTCAAATATTGTAATTTCATAGTCAATATGGACCATTCATTATAAAGTCTCATATCTAACGGTAGAAGTTATGTTAGGGTTTTTTTCCCTAGAAGGAAACCCTCTTTTATGAGGAATTGTATTGTGGATGTGTGGGTAGGAGAGTGAATATTGTATTCTGAGAGAGCTTATTGTGAGAGAAAGAAGAGGAAGTTACAACACATGTATTGTAGGTTGTATCCATTCATTTGCTAGATAATAATAAAGGAAGGACCTGGAAATTTATTTAGTGGACATAGCCCACATTGGGTGAACCACGTATATATATCTCTATTGTATTGTGTATCATCTTTGTTTTATTTCCACATCTGTTTTGTTTTATTTCTCTACGACCTTATTTTTCTAACAAATGGTATCAGAGAAAAAGGCAACTCGCAAGAAGAGAGGGTTATTGGTTCGAGTGGGAGCAATGGAGGAATATGGAAAGTTTAGGGTCAAGAAATTTAATGAACAAAACTACAAGTTATGGAAGATGTTGAGAAATACTGAGGGGGGGGGGGTGAATTAGTATTTCTGCTATCAATAATTTGTTTTAACTTTTCTTTCACTGACAAATCTTAGTCTACTTCATAGAGATTAGTTGTTGTATATTCTTATGAAAACAATAGTACATCTAGAGATCTTATTATGGATTTCTTCATTCAGCAGATATCTTTTAAACAGTAATTCAACAAAATAAACTAACACCGATGAATATGACACATGAACACCAGGATTTAAGGTGGAAACCCAAATCGGGAGAAAACCACCATTGCTGTTGTCTCTGTCTTCAATGAATATTATTAAGAAAACATTCTACAACAATGTACTAGTGCAGACTCATACTAG
>JZKD02S1651909.1:56393-76593 GCA_000966675.3 Picea glauca | reverse complement strand
ATCTAAAATTTTGCAGCTAAAAGACTTAACAATGAGTTGAGGAAACTATCAATAGCCATGCTATCCACTGTAAAACCCAACCAAAATGATGGTGCTATTTTGGGAGTTAACAGAAGGATACACTTTGCAGCTTTCCAATGTAGCTCATGCAGATCCTGCATGAACCTGAAAACTGTGCCAACTGCATATGAGAGGTCTGTTCTGAAGTGTCTGAGATACAACAAGCTCCCTACTAGCTATCTATACAATGTGTTGTCAACCAGTGGAGTATCCCCTCCATCCTCAAGTTTGACTCCTGATAGGAAAGGAGTTGGAGTAGACTTGCAGTCTGTCATGTGAAATCTCTCAAGGAGATCTCGTGCATACTTGGCTTGAGACAGTTTGATGTCTGATGCATCCTGACTGATCTCAAGTCCAAGGAAGAAGTGTAGTGGACCCATGTCTGTCATCAAAAACCTGTCATGAAGAATCCTCTTGACTACAACAATCACTGAATTTGAGCAACCGGTGATCAACAAATCATCGACATACATAACTAAAAGTAGAAGTGAATCAGTTGTCCTGAGCATGTATACATTTGGGTTTGATTTAAAATATACAAATTTTTGTGACAATAGGTAGGAGTCCATCTTGGCATACTTGGCCCTTGGAGCCTTCTTGAGGCCATAAAGTGACTTCTTCAGTCGACAGACCAAATATGATTCATGCATAAATCCATGGGGTTGCTCCATGTAGATCACCGTGAAGAAATGCATTCTTCACGTCCATCTGATGGACTTCCCATACCTTGGTTGTCGCAATGGAAAGGGCCAATCTAATGGAATCCATCTTCGCTACTGGAGCACAGGTCTCATCATAGTCAATACCATGAACCTGTTGAAAGCCTTTGGTGACAAGCCTGGCTTTGCATCTGCTGATCTATCCATCCATTGTTCTCTTGGTCCTATAGACCCATTTGCATTTGACAAGTTTCCTCTCGGAAGGAAGGAGAACCAGATCCCAAGTCTGGTTCTCGAGGAGGGAATTGTACTCCTCTTGCATGGTGGATTCCCAAAAGGGATTTCCAGCAACCTCTCCATAAGACTGTGGATCTGAAGACTGAACTAAGAAAAGATGCCTAGAAGGCAATGGTTCAGTGGCAATGAGTGCAATAGGAGGCTCCTCGAAATCAGATCAAGTCCTCCTAGTATCGACTAGATCACCTACGAGATCCCCTGCATCTTGAAGAGTAGTATGTGCCCACTTGGGCCTCTGCTCTAGCCCTGCAACTGCATCTGGATTATTTGACTCTGCATCTAACTATACTGAATTTGAATATGAATATGAATCCTCTGAGTCCTCTGAATCATAACTCTCATCTGAAGAAGAGTCGACATGTGCATGCTCATCATCTCAGACAGGTTGAAGAATGAAGGCATCTGCATGTAGCTACTGAGGTGCATGCGAGACACTTTCCTTGAATTGGACACTACGATCAATGATGAGCCAGTTCAAGGAAAGATCAATAAGTCGATATCCCTTCACACCGTTGGGGTATCCAACAAAAATGCACTCAGTTCTCTATGGATCAAGTTCCTTCCTCTTTTCAGAGGGAATCCTGGCCCATGCACGTGAACCAAAAATATGAAAGTGGGTCATTTCCAGTTTGAGGCCACTCCAAGCCTCATAGGGGGTCTTATCCTTGACAGATCTATGGGGATATCTATTTTGGATGTATGTTGCACAGTTAAGTGCTTCGGCCCATAGTCTCTGTGGTAGTGACTTTGCATGCAACATGCAAGATGCCATCTCCTTTAAAGATCATTTTTTCCGCTCAGCAACTCCATTTTGCTGCGGAGTGTAGGGAATAGTATGTTGCAACTGAATCCCTGCCTCATGGAAAATATTGTGGATCTCATGATTCACATACTCTCCCCCATTATCAGTTCGAAGTACTTTGATCTTCTTTCCGGACTGTGTCTCAACCAAAGCTTTGAAATCTTTGAGGTGTTGAAATACCTCGAATTTTTGCTTGAGAAAGTAGATCCACGTAAAACGTGAGAACTCATCAACAAAAATGAGAACAAACCTCACTTTGTTGATCGATGGATGCGGAAAAGGACCCATGAGGTCACTGTGGATCATATCTAAAGGTGTGGAAGCTCGTTGATTTCTCTTGAGGGTGTTTTCTGAGAACACATCCCTCACATACTCCCTTGGAGAAATGGGTGTTTGGTAGGCCATCAACTAATTTGTGATTTCTAAGCTGTTGCATGTATCTGAAATTCAAATTTCCAAACCTTTTATGCCATATCCTACTACTTTCATCAACATGAGTAAGCAGTAAAGTAGAATCAGGTTCAATGAATTCAGAAAATGTATACAATCTAGACTGTTGATTTACCTCACCGGTAGCAACCCTAGAGTTGGTTTGCATGTCATAGATGTCCACAGAATTTGGTGTGAAGATGAATTTCTTTCTAGTGTCGGAATTCTTCATCTGATACACAGAGAGAAGGTTCATAGAAATCTTGGGAACATGCAACACGTTCTCGAAGCTTTCATTGGTGAGTTCAATCCTTCCTTTGTCGGTGACTTCGATAGAAAGGTTTTCCCCCATTAGAATAGGAGGACCTTTGCATGCATCCAAAGAAGAATATACTGCTTCTAAGGCATCCATGTGATGTGATCCTATTGAATCTATGATTCAAGCATCGAGAGAGGAGTTGATGGAAATCAAGGCATGGATAGAATTGCCTTTCTTGGAATTCAGATCTTCCGGCTTCTTCTTCTTTTGTACCTGCAATTTTTTTTTGGTGTAGCGTTTGCTTAGAAGTCTGTCGTCTCTGATACCATATAAATGTATTGAACCTGCACAAAATAGATCTATCTAAACAATAATACACACATTTGCAGAGATAATTTGAGAAAGAAGAAGAAGGAGAGAAAGAATAGAATAATTCTCATTAACCATATTCCACACACAAAGAGTGAATTATTTACAATATATATAGGATACATTAGTAACTAATGAGCCATATTGTTGGTCTAGAGTGATATGGACACACACCATTAGTTATGGGAATGAACTTCCACCTAGTCTAGTCTCTCACGCAGTTACGGGAGTGAACTGCCACCTAGTTGAGTTAACTAGTCAACTAGTCTTCAGTTAACTGACTGAACAAAGGGAGGAGTTAACTCAGGGAATCAAGTGTAATGTGCTAGTCTAGTGATGATCCCAAGTCAAGTGCGCATTAGTATGGTGATGATCCCAATGTTTCATGGTGACAAAACCAATGCAACATCTAAACTCAATTCAACTAGTCAAACTGAAGTGTCAACTGAAAGAGAATATTCTCTAGGTGGAATATTCTCTCCTAAATATAGGAGACTAGATAATGACTAATTATGACTAATAAACAAGGAAAAACCTTAGGAAAAATAAATTCTAGGTGTGTGTGAAGTAACTCCAACAATCATCTTTGACTTCTTTCAAAAGGGGAAAATCCCTGGGCCCGATGGGTTGTCAGTGGAGTTTTACATTGGTTTCTATGATTTAATCAAAAATGATATTTTAAGAGTGGCCAGAGAATCACAATATTCTATAAAAATATGGGGCTCTTTCAACTTGACTTTCCTAATACTTATTCCAAAAAAAAAATAGTTTCAATCCTTCCAGGATTTTAGACCTATTTCATGTTGCAAATTTATATACAAGCTCATAGCTAAAATTGGGGATGAACTTAAATTATGTAAACTAGATTATGGGGTGTATTGAATCCTCTTCCCTTGCTATGTTGATTAATGGTTCTCCATCTGCATTTTTTCGACCTTCTAGAGGATTACAGCAAGGTTTCTTGTTGTCTCCTTTTCTTTTCCACTTAATTGTTGAGGGGTTAAGTCTTCTTATAAAAAATGCTAGAAGGAAAATACTTCTCAAAGGCCTCAAAATATTCTCTTCATAAATCATTACCCATTTATTTTTTGCCGATGATATGATTCTCTTTGGTGCAAGGACATCACAATAATTTAAAGAAAGAAAACAAATTATGACCTTATTTTGTAAGGAAACATGAATGCAAATGAATCATAACAAGTCGAACTTGTTAGTTTCCGAGGTACAAGATGATGTTGTTGTTGAATTTGATTTGATACTCCCTTATACTCGATAAATTCTTGATGTTGGGATCAAATATCTGAGGTTTGAGCTCAAACCAAACAATTATTTATTTGAAGATTGGATGTGGTTAATAAATAAAATTCAACCTAGAGTTTCTATATGGACCAATCGATGGTTATTAGGGAGGTGGTAGGGAATTATAAGTCATATGGCTTTGGATCAAGGCCACAATAGAGAAGTTCCCTTAAAATGCTCTTCTCAACCTCTAATTGGACAATCAATTGAAAATAACTACCTATAGTAACTGATTTTTAGAAGAAAGGAAGAGGAACATACCTGGAACCTTACATTTGAAGTAGATCTCATTTGAGGTCTTTCACTCCTGAAACCCTTGAAAACAATCTTCTAAAAGTCCTACAACCAAATAATTATGAAACTGCAATAAATTAGTTATCCACTAACTAACTAAATATAATTAATTCAAATTTTATGTTATATTCAAAATAAGATACACATAATATTATTTCAATCATGAATTAACAAAAAGAATCAGACAAGAATGGGAGTTCTTTTATTGATAACAACAAAAGGGGGTTGGTTACAACCTGTAACCATTGCGGCACGATCCCAAAACCAAGCTCCAATTTCCTCCACCCAAGGCATAAGATGACAAATACTACCTCCATTTTTTTGTGTACTGACGGGTCCAAGGAAGCAATGACTTTATTCCTAACGAGAAAAAGAGGAATGCAAATCCTGAAAACAAGGGTTTTCAGGGGGGAAGACAATCTCATAAATATAGGGAAACAGGGGCTTGTAGGGCTATAAGGATATTTCTAACATAAGTCTGCATATCTTTTATATGTCTTTCCTCCATCCCAAGACTCTCTTTTATACTCCCTTTTGTTAGTTGGAGTAGTTATGCATGGGATATAGGAGGTTGGGAACCTAGGAACCCATCAACGCTGCCCAAAATATCAAGAATTATATATATTGTTTGAGCTAATTAAACATGCATGCGGGTTCCTAACTATCAAGGCATGTATGTAGGTGAGTTTTTTCAAGGAGAGTCGTGTACATCTTGGAAAATGTGATTTTTAATATGTTTATAGGTAGGAAAATGGGGGATTTTCCTCCTGCAAATAGGGAAAAGGATGTAACTAAGGCCAATGAGTCATCATGAGCATAGAAGGTGTTAAATGACATTATAATAGATTCCCCCTCATGTGTGAGGTCAAAAGAGCAACTGATGGCCAAAATACATTACAAATAGTCATGATATTGTGGAGGGGACATTGGGTAGAAGTAGTTGAAGACCAGTCCTGAAACCATAGCTATAACATAAACTAGTAAGATACTCTCTTATCAAGTCAGGAATTCCCATACTTGAGTGTGATGTAAGAATGACCACAAAATCAAATACATTGTAGATACATGAGTAATGAAATCATAACTGATGTGCATGGCCACCAAAAATATACACAATGGATCCATGTGATATATAGAGGTATCAATCATGGCCACAAGAAAATACACAGTGGATCCATGCAAAAATGTAGAGCATGGCCATGAATAGATCCACAGTGGAGTTGTGTCTCATAATCAAATAGAGGATATCTAGAACCGATTGAGTGAACAAATTGATCATCTGTAAGTACCAATGTAAAGAGGATGGTACAATTAAATTCGAGTAGGAGCACAAAATATGTGATGATTGTACTTCACCTAAGGTCTTTGAAACAATTCGTCATGGTATGAGTCTATGCTATGTGAATAAATGTATTGGATTTGAACACAGTGAGACACCGTTTGATTACTGGTCATTCATGTATACTATTAACAAATGAAAAATGACCCATCGATAATGATAATGGGAGTCAAGGTACCTAGTACAATATAACAAGTTTGGATAAATGAGTTGATGTCAAACACCTGATAGAATATATCGAGTAAAGGACATTGATGTATTCTCATTGTCAATAGAGAGGGAACTTGCCACTGATGATTGCAAGCCCCAAGGTACTAATAGTAACTCTAAATATATCTCCCAGAGTAATATGGATTGATGTTGATAGGAAGAGATATGTTGGAAGGAAGGAATTAAAGAATCCTCCATCATCCAACATGAGGGGTAGTAGAAGGAAAAAGATTTGGAAGGACTTGGACGAATAAATTGAAAGGACTACATCGAAGTATGACTCCAACATGCACCATATGGAATAGCACATGGTAGAGACTCTCTGAATAGTATCCAATGATGGAGACTACTAAAAAAGACAAGGAATCCACCAATGAGGTCAAATGGAAACTAAGGTACCACACAAATCCCTATGTGTGATAATGGTTGTTGACATTGAACACAAGGAAAACCACCTAGTTGTTGATCAATGGTGGTTTTTCATCTATTGAGCACAATTTTACCTATCAATGATGCAAATAGGCCTAAAGTGCAACTCTAAGTCATACTCTCAGAGAAATGTGTCATAGCTGATAAGAGCATACATTTCATCAAGAATTCAATTGGGACCTTCTATACTAGCACGAGTGAGAGAGAAAGATACCTGTGATACTGAGCAATACTTGATTGACATGGGAGACCTGACTTGAAAAGTCAAAGATTTTTGCATAATCGTTGATATAGGTTGACTTCCCTTGAATAGAGACACAACACAAGATGTGCTTTAGATAGAATGGATTATAAAATGGGATACGTTTGTGACACACGGGGCATCAACAAATTCTCCATATGACTAGAAGAAGAACTAGTTGGAGGATATTTTACTCAAAAATGAGAAAAAAGGCCTCCTAAATCCATACTAAACTAAATAATGAGATGGAGAATCATAATATTATGTTATGTTTAAGGGAGACATAAGTAGTTTCCATATATAAAAGATTTATACTAATTCCCATATTTTTGTTTTTTTTAATATTTTTGTCTTTTTCATATTATAAATCCTGAAAAGGAATAAAAGAATGTTTTGATACAATGGAGGAAATGAGTCTCACGAGAAAGAAAACCAGTTCCAAGATCAAGGAAGATACCTATGCTTAATGCAAGGAAGCATGTGCAGGATATGGACAATCGGGGGAAAGTTTATGCCAGGATACAGGGGTCAAGTCGCAAAGGATAGTATTGCAATGTTGGTAACTTTTCAAGAATGCATACAATTGGCTACATCAAAACAAGTTGAAGTAGGAATTACGCTAAAAAAGCGCAAGCGATAGATATGCAATGCAAAAACAACTTAACACAACAACAAAACAAAATGAGAATCCACGTGGGTAATTGGCCAACAATAGATGAAAAGAAGATATGAAGCTTCAACACAAAGTCATGGTGGGACTAGATAGGGCTTCTGAGCCCATGAAAAAACTACAACATGGGTGTCGAAATGGCCAGTGAGGAGCTAACTAGGGCACCCATGAAGAGGTAATATCTACCATTCGTAAACAAAATTTTAAAAGCAGCTTAAAATAATATTGTCATAATGAATGGGGTTGACCCTAAGGTAAGGATGTGATCGATATAGATAAATGAAAAATGAAGGAGGAATGAAACATACCCTATATGCTAGTAAAGATCACAATCCCTGTCAAAGAAGTCCAAAAAACACCACCAAATATAATAATATTTGTGGAAAAGATATCTCCCAAAGATATTTGCACTAGAAAAACATCGCCATGGCATTTCGTTACTCTAAACAGTATAAAATGTTAAAATGCGGTAAACATTTAGCCAAAAATATGAAAAAAAAAAGGTTTAAATATGTGAAAAACTCATTTTTAAACTCATTTTTACTGTGTCATTTTACTTTTTACCATAATCAGAGCATTGGGAGCCCTTTTTACCCTTCAAACTTTCGAGGATCACTAAAGAGTGCACATAACTCATAATTCAACATCGCTTGGACTAGGTAAGTGATTATTTCTTCCTCTTTCATTTCATCCATAAAAAATTTTAGTTTGATGATTTCTTGAGTGTAAAATTATTTTTACATTTCGCGTGAAGATGTACAAGACTTTCGTTCTCATAGGTAGTGTACATACAAAACCGTCATAACTAAAATTCGCATACATCTGCGCACATTTGGAAATGGAAGTATTTAACTCAAAACAATGTTTGATTTTTGCAGGATTGTGATAGAGTGGAGGGAGAGGGAACATGGAGAAGTTGATGATGAGATCACGGGTGACCCAGAAGCTCAACAAGCCATCTGTCGCTGCGGACTTTAAATTTTTTTCCATTGTAATGGGATTAGGGAACAATGGAGATTGCTCGAAACTCTTATTGGTTATTGGGGACCTAAATCAGATGCCTTCATGATCAGAGGGAAATCATTAAGGATTGAGACAGAAGAAATATATTTCCTTATCGGGTTGCCTTGTCAAGGAGATGTGGTAAACTTGAAGGGAAAAGGATCCATTGGTTTAATAATCAATGAGTACATTGCTATACATTTCTCAGTCGAGACAGAGAAGGTTAGGAGTCAAATATCGATAAGGGAGATAGAAAATCTTGGTCTAAATATTATTGTGTTGGCAGTTGCACATGTTTCCATATCTGCTTCATTACACCAAGCTTCAAGGACAATTATTTACTATGCATGACAATTCCTAGGGCCCATATTATATGATTGGAGCACCATGCTCTCAACATGCATGAAGGTCCAATTGATAGGGTGTAAGTTGGGAAAGATGAAGAAATTTGGCTTTGGAAGCCTCTTGTGTTGTTTTTTCTTTGAGAGAGTACCTATGATGAGTCTAAGAGTGGACGTCCATCTGCATTATATGAGAGATGGTGCAATGGACCGGTGGACCTAGGTACTTCCTAGGAAGGGAGGAGATCTAGGTGATCCCTAGGATGATGAAATATTTTCTTGGTGGGAGCACTAAGTGGTTGTGATTGAATATTATCCTTATGCAAGGATCGACTATCGCAATGACCTAGAGATGCATATACCTGCTAATAGTTTCTATGGAGATATCGGTAAAATATTTTATCTTTTAAACTTATTTCATTTTTATATTTTTATGATTGAACAAAAGAAAATATATTTTGTGTGGACCAAGCTAATAACATGATTATCTGATCATAGAGAGGCGTCCTGATGGATTTCCTCTACATGGAAGACATGATCATGATATCCAATCGCGTGGAGAAGTTGACCGCGTATTAGATAACTTCTAGAGGAATATAGATAGATTGGTGTGCACAATGCCAATGGTACAAGTCGAATATTTATCAGAGCAAATGAAATGACATACAATTGGAGTACCAAGGGATTGGGTACATCTCTTTCGACGTCTATCCAACGTTGTTATTTGTTTGTTGTTTGTTATATATACAGATGACATTTGTTTTCTTAGTGATAATGTGCAAATGATTTGATTATATACAAATAAAAAAAAAATTGTGCTTTTGTTTCAACATGAGTGATATAAATGTCAATCTAACACGTAGTTAGCAAATGCATCACTTAAAGAATTATAAATTCTTGGAATGTGAACATAAGTAATATTATCGAAAAAAATCTCCAAAGAACGTACCCATAGGAAACTACGATGTGGCATAGGATTGTGAATATGATATTTTTCGTTCATTTGCAAAACTACCAACTGAGAATCTAAACAAACTTCTAAGGACCGAATGTGATTTGGAATAGCATCACAAATTACTTTGATAACATCACTATACTCAAACACATTATTGGTGAAAGGATCAAGACAAGCACCTTTCGATGCAACCAACTGACTTGTGGGAGAATAAATCACCCAAGTGATGGAATCCAATTTCTGAGTGTGATTTTTGGTGTAGGGGGCACCACCTTATGGCAGAAGACCTCCCATAGGACCGCCTTATGGAGGCAGACCTCCAAAACAACCACCTCACGGAGGAGGACCATATCACCAACCTCCACAAGTCAAAAAACAACTCTTGTTCTTGGCCACTTTAGATTTTCTAGATCTTTCGTGGTTGACTAATGACCCCATATGTCATTCCCTCTTTTGGCCCCCCATTCCTACAAAAAATCCATCAGACATTCTGAAATTTGACGGAAAACCTAGAGAAGATCCAAATAATCACGTGATGACTTTCCATCTATGGTGTTGTTCAAACTCCTTGATGGATGCCTCTATTCAATTATGACTTTTCCAGCGAACCCTTATAGGATCATCAACTAAATGGTATATAGAACTGTTGTGCAACTCCTTTGACGACTTTAATTCCCTTTCCTTGGAATTTTAACACACTTTCAATTTCCTATCCGATATGAGACCGATACTGAGCTCTTAACCTCATTACACCAATCAAATTCCACCCATATTATATCTCAGATCACATTCATGAGTGGGGGCATCAATGACAATTAATCAAAGCCACAATCCTGGATCAATTATTAGTTGATTGGTTCACAAAGTCCCTTTTTCTACCTATAGCTCGATATGTCACCATGGGAGGTGTTGTTACCAAGGAACAAGCCATCAGTCGAGCCCAGTATTTATATTTGGTATACTCTCAATCTGGCACGTTATACAAACTGATTCCTAATGTTCTTCGACTGTTGAATGAACAAACCAAACCTACTCCTGGACCCCATGAAAATGGTATGATTGGTATTGTTTCCACATATACAACCGGTCAGATGATTGGGAAATATAGCCAATCGACTAAAGCTACCAATCCTAGCTCATATTTCCATACCAGTCCTCCAAGTAAGCCCCTTTCACAAACTTCCAAGGTTAATACAGTGCAATCGACCATGCCAAAAAACCCACAACAATATGGAGGAAAAAAGAAGGGTAATAATAATAAGAAAAATAAAAATTCTTCTGAGCAGTCGGTCCCTAAAACCCAATAAAAAAACATTGAGGTAAAGAGAAAGTGAAAGGATAAATATCCCTGCATGATTTGTAAAGAGGATCATTTCACTAAATATTTTTCGTGTCTCGTTGAAATTCATCAATATCTAGAGCAAGGAATATACCCTTCTACACATGTAGTTTGAACAAATCCTCCCCCTGCCCAACAACAACAACTTGTGAGGAAAACACAAGCACCCCCACTAGGGGGAAACCCCGAGTCCCCATCAGTAAATATCTTGATGTTTAAATCTGCGGCCAGATCTACTAGAGCCAATAATTACAATTCTCCATAAAGTGATTCTTTACCCAAGGATCCCCCCTCAACTATCCCACCCAATGGTCATCTCATACTAGAGAAACCAGCTCTTGAACCTTCCATATTCCCTCCAAAGGGAGTACTTCATCAAACTACACATAATCCCAATGCTCAGGAAACCCAACATTGTAGTATAGTATAAGATCTTGCACAAGCCTCATGTGCCATGTCTGCACTTGAAGTATTGCAGTCTTTTCCTATGCAACATAAATCCTTATTATCATCCATCAATGTAATTGACCCTCTGGAATCCAATGTTATTTCCTTCGACATGAATTGCAATGAATCCCTCCTATCACATCAATTGGCATTACATATCATTGTCTAATCTCTCAATAAAAAAAAATTCTGAACAGTGCTCGATGAAGGCGCCACAAAATGCATCATGTCCTTGACATGTTGTAAATCCCTTGGTTCTCCCCAACTTACCAAATATGAAACCGTCCTTAAATCTTTTGACGAACATTTTTTTAAACACCACGGAATTCTCCCCTCATTACCAGTTGAACTTGTGGGAAAAAATGTTTCGATAGAATTCAAGGTTATCGATGCCACACTCAACTATAATTTGATTTTAGGTCATTCCTGGTTCTACACCATGAAGGTTGTTGCATCTAGCATTTTTCGGCTTTTCAAATTTTCCCACCAAGGAAAGATCGTCATTATCGACCAACTAGACTTTTGTACACCAAACGTGTGAATCAATCCTAATGCAAATGTGCCTTTTGCAGGAGAGTCTTCTTCGAGATGTGAAAGAATAAAGGTAGGGTTTTATCCCTCTTTAATGGGTACTTTTCCCCTTCCCCCAACAGTCTCCATTAATATGATCTTCGTGATTATCGGTAAACCCATCGGTTACAATGACCACTAGGTAATCCCTCACCCATCAGACATAGAATCTTATGGGGATACCATGCCACTATCACCAATGGAGTTGGCATATTTAGTTATACAATCCACAGGAGAATCTCCCGATTATTATTCTAGTCTCCTATTGGATGAGGAACTAGATCAATTTTCCTCTCCCTATTGGGTTAACCACACTTCAACGTCACACAACTTTCTCAACATCGTCCTCCCTTTAGATGAATATATTATGGAAGTCATGACTTTGCAAGACAAACCTTGGGAAGATTCTCACCATCGATCCTCCTTCCTGCCCTTTGGAGAGAAGAAAGAAACCTAAATACAAACCCTCATTTTGACTGATATTCGAGATCCATCCCTCTTACCTTCCACATCATATCCTATTCTCTCTGGAGGAAATTTGGGAAACATTTCCAAAACCATTTCGATAAATATTTCAGTTAAACCTGGGGTCATGGAAAACATCGAAATAGGCACAGATTGTTCCCCTGAAGAAATTGGATCTTATATTTCCCTATTCAAATAACTTCGCGACATTTTTTCCTAGTCTTATGAAGAGATGTCATGAATCGAACCACAATTGTTTTCCATGAAATTAAAACTTACCCCAGAGCCCGTCCAGTTTGACAACGACTCCTCCCAGTTCATCCAAGGAAATTTGCAGCAATTAAGGCAGAAGTTCAAAAATTATTGAACGTTGGTTTTATTTATCCCATGCCCCTAACCAAATGAGTGTCCAACAGCGTACCAGTTAACAAAAAGCAGGGCACCATCCGAGTATGCATTGATTATAGGGACCTTAAAAAGGCATGTTCTAAAGAAAATTTCCCTACCCCTTTCATCAATCAAATTATCAATGATTGTTTTCAATGTCAATTATTCTCATTTATGGATGGATTATTTGGCTATAATCAAATCAAAATTACTCCAAAGGACCAGCACAAAACTGCCTTTATCTGCCCATGGGGAACTTTCACATATTGAAAGTTACCATTTGGTCTTAAAAATATCGGTGAAACATCCCAGTGGTCCATGTCTTATGCCTTCCATGACATCAAACATATCATCCAGCCTTACCTGGATGACCTTCTTTCCTTCTCTCCCAAGCGATCTGATCACATAGATCACCTACGCCAAATCTTTGTACGTTGTTGATATTACAATATTCGCATGAATCCACACAAATTCATTTTTGTCATGGATTATGGTTGTTTACTTGGCTTCATTGTATCCAAGTTTGGGATCAGATTTGATCCCCTTAAATTTGAGGCAATCATCAACTTGTCTCCTCCCACCTCCGTAATCCAACTTCAAAGTTTGCAAGGGAAAGAAAACTTTCTTAGACGTTTCGTCACCAATTATTTTGAAATCATTAAAGGTTTCATGTGATTATTGAAAAAGGGTGTACCTTTTATCTGGGATGAACATGCCAATGGTATTTTAATCGTTTGAAGAATGTTCTTACTTCCACACCATTACTCAAACCCCCGAATTACAATAAAGATTTCATTCTATACCTGGAAACTTCTGGTACCACCATTGGAATGGTATTAGTAAAGACTGATGATCAACATAACAAACATGTTATTTATTATCTCAGTAAGGACATAGTTGGTGTCTAACTTCGATATCTCTACATTGAGAAGTTGACGATGGCATATGTTTACGATGTCCAACGATTCTGACATTGTATTCTGCTTTGAATCACCACTGTTGTATATGACATGAACCCGATGCAATATATTTTATCGTGACATATATTGGGGGCTAGATAATCTAAAGGGATCATCCTACTATAGGAATTTGACCTTGAATTCTCCACCCCTAAATCTAAAAAATCATTGATCTTCGTGGAATTAATGATAGATCTTCCCCGAGCCTTTGATGAATCTGTGGTACAATATTTGTTTCTTGATGAATATTTGTTTCTCATTGACTCATATGATCCTTAGTATGGAGACATATTGATTTATCTCCATATCCAACGCTTTTGGCCCAATCTGTCTAAGGACAATCGTCGTTGCATATGCCATTAATCCTGAAACTATATCATCGTCAGTGATACCCTTTACCATCATGGAGTAGATATGGTATTATGTCAGTGTTTCATCCATTCTGAAACCAAAAAAATCCTTAATGAATGCTACTTGGGATCATGTGGTGGCCATTAGTTTTGATTAGCCACTACCCAGAAGATCTTACGCGTAGACTATTTTTAGCCCACTAATTTTAAAGATTTCATAAATACGGTACAAAAATGCCACCCTTGTCAATTTTTTTCCAAAACAATGTGCGTTCATCCCTCTCCTTTACATCCCATTATCACAGTTGTCCCATTTTCTAAATGGGGCATTGATTTCCCTACATGTAAACCCCCTTCTGTCGCCGGTCATAATTACATTATTGTGGTCGTTGATTATTTCACTAAGTGGGAAGAATCCATACCTCCCTTTTCTAATGACGTCGAGACTGTCGCATTATTCATATTCAATCATATAATCACATGTTTCGGTGTGCCTAAATCCATTGTGACCAACCATGGATCACATTTCTGCAATAGCATGATGACAGAATTATCTACTCTGTCGCATTTTGACAAAGAACACACATCTCCCTATTATCCTCAAGCAAATGGTCAAGTCAAGTTCATGAATAAGGTACTCAAAACAATGCTCCAGAGAATGATAGGAAAACATAAAACCAACTTTCATTTAATGTTGTTCATGTCCTTGTGGGCATATCAGAAGTCTTCCAAAACTACCATCGTCTTCACACCATTCCAACTCGTTTATGGCTTGGAGGTAGTTTTTCCCATCGAATGCGAACTCCCTTCCCTCAATCTAGTTGTCGAACTCTTGTCTGACACTTCCACCAAATAATAATGGATTCTATATTTATCTCCCCTTGATGAGTGACATCGTGAAGCCATCATGGCCAATGAGTCTCACCAAAAGTGCATCAAACACCAATACGATAAAGAAAAACACCCTCGAACCTTCTTGGAAGGAAATTTAGTTTTGGTCTACGACCAAAACCGGGACAAGTTAGGTGTAGGGAATTTTGAACCCTTATGGCATGGCCCTATATAATTAAATGAGGAGCCCATGAGCTAGCAGATTATCAAGGAAACTATTATCGGAGCCCCACAACGGTCTCTATTTGAAAAAGTACTATGCATAAGCCTTGCATTATCTAGTGCTTATGTACCATATGTATTATAGTGTGCTATGGTTTATTTTGTTTTTCCTTTGTGTGGCATTATTTTTCAATCTACTTATCCTTCTTAATGCTTGAGTTGCATATGTCATCATTTCCCTCACCCTGTTTTGGATATGCGGATGGAGATAGTCGCACCTCTCAGAATATTGCTTATGTTTCCTGGGTAATCATTTCACCCACCAACGATGTAGTAAGCTACGGGGGCATATATATCGGCCCTGCAACGAACAATGTTATGGAATACAGTGTCATCATTGAACTTTTGACTAAAGCATCTGCTTTAGGCATACGCCACTTGATAGTGCGCCTAGATTCTGAACTCATCGTTTCACAAATCAACTCAACTTATTCTATTCGACATCCTATCCTTTTTCAGAAATATTTTAGGGTATGACTCTTGAAACGATTATTTAATTTTATCTCTTATGAACATATACCAATACAATTCAATTCTTTAGTTGAATCACTAGGAAATTTTGTATTGAATTGGCATCTACTTCATTAAAAAACACCACATTCAAGATTCATTGTATAAATCATTATACACATCATTCATCACATACACATAAGAAAAAATAGAAAATAAATATGTCTATATATATATATATATATATATATATATATATAATGTGTGTGTTCAAAAACATCCAAAACTAGTATAGCATAACAAAATTGGGTTATCCACCCATACATCTGCAAACTAGATATGCATCAAAGTCCATCAAACTAAAAAAACACTAATCATTACTAGGGGCCCTATAGTCATTTTAGAAAATTACAGCTCTCGCGACCTTCCACAAAAGATTCTCGAATCGATTCCCCACACCCACTACATGCTTATGCATACATACAGGTATGTCATCCATATGTGGCACTGGGATCCCAATAGTCAAACACTCGATATTTTCCTCAAGATCCTCTAGCATCTCTACATCAGCTCCTCGATCAGGTTGTCCTCTTCCAACACCAAGTTTCTCTCTCAGGCGACCTTCCACGGAATATGCCCAAATTGATTCCCCACACCCACTACATGCCTCTACATACGTACAGGTATGTCATCCATATGTGGCACTGCAATCCCAACAGTGAAACGCTCTATATTTTCCTCGAGATCCTCTAGCATCTCTGCATCGGCTCCTCCATCAGGTTTTCCTCTTGCAACTCCGAGTTTCTATCCTCTCATATGCAACGAAGACATGCCTATTGGATGCACTGGTGCGCAATCTAAAAATCAAGAACAATTTGTTATGTTACACATAAAAAACATATATATATATATATATATATATATATATATATATATATCTATATCTATATATATAACAAAATATATATAACAAAATCACAAAAAAATACATAATATTCTTAAAAAATCTAGAAAAAATATTGTGAATTTATATTTCTTACCAAGCTCATAGTTTAACCCTTCCCCCTCATGTGTTGGGTATATGTTATATTCTTTGCATGTGTGTGTGTGGGTGCATCATATTTGACCATTATGTCTGACGATCCCGGATTAAGGGATTAGGGTTTTGGTTTTTCTAAATTAATCATGGATTAAGGGATTAGGGTTTTGGTAGCTATGAAATACCTAAAATATTGTATATATTGTATTGTGAATGGTGAAATTAATACAATGAAGATTTGAAAGGTGCGGCACCAAGGAAAGTTTGTTTTCTCCCGGTTAAGGGTTTCCAGCATAAATATTTTTGTATTGTGTGTATGATCCATTGATTTATTTATGTTTTGCTTAAGAATATGTATGCATTTCTTTACTTCATGGGTTTAAAACTTACATGTGGTATAAGAGCTCATTTTTTGGTTCAGGGGGGAAGCCTTTGTTGTTGAGGGTTTGGCTTAGTCTTGATAGATCAATTTTATCTTGGGTATGTGATAAACCTAAGTTCAATGGAATCTTTTGTAGTGGTGATTTGAGTGTAGAAAGAGGAATGGTGATCTCTTCTAGAATTGAGATAGAGAATTTTAACGGTAAAAACTTTGAGTTATGGAAGCTCAAGATGGAGGACCTTCTTGTAGACAAATAACAATGGAGCATTGTGGATCCTGGTACACAACCTACTGGTATGTAGTCTACTGTCACACATTCTACTAGTACACAATCTTTTGGTACACAAACTACTAGTACACAACCTATTGGTATGTCGAAGGAAGATTGGGAGAAGTTGGATAGAAGAGAAAGGAGTGTTACTCGACTCTGCCTGGAAGATTCGATGTTGAATTTCTCGGGAGAATCTACAGCCAAGGAACTATGTGATAAGTTAGGGAATTTGTATCAATCAAATTCCCTAGTAAACAAGTTGTTTCTTGAAAAGATGTTATATATTCTTAGGATGGAAGATGGAAATTTTGTGACAGAACATCTAAATGCTTTCAATACTCTGGTAAGTCAAATTGTCTCTATTAATATTATGATCATAGAAGAAGATAAGTGTATTACTTTGTTATGTTATTTTCCAGTCTCTTGGGATAATATCGTTTTAGCAATTGGTAATACCACTCAATCTACATTGAAGTATGAGGATGTAGTTTCATCCTTGTTATCTGAAGAGATGAGGTGGAAAAGCATGGATGGTCACGGCACAAATGCTTTATTTGTAAGAGGTCATACCCAAAACAGGAATCATGGTAAGTCTTCAAGGGGGAGATATAAATATAGAGGTAGATATAAGTCTCCAAGAAAATATTTGAGGAAATGTTGGAAGTGTGGTAAAGCATGGAATAATAAGAAATATTATAAGTCTAAGAAGATTGATAAACCAAAGGGATTTGATAATGCCTCTTCCACAGAGGCGAAAACCTCTAATAAAGAAGGAGGTGATGTTTACCCGACATCTACAGGTACACATGCATACCATGTTGTATGGTTGATCGAATCAGGTGTGTCATATCATATGACTCCTCATATCAGATTAAGGGATTAGGGTTTTAGCTTTTCTAAAATAATCTTGGATTAAGGGATTAGGGTTTTGGTAGCTACGTAATACCTAAAATATTGTATATATTGTATTGTGAATGGTGAAATTAATACAATGAAGAGTTGAAAGGTGCAACACCAAGGAAGGTTGGTTTTCTCCTGGTTAAGGGTTTCCATCTTAAATCTTTGTGTACTGTGTGTATGAGACATTGATTAATTTCTATTTTTCTTAAGAGTCTGTATGCATTGCTTTACTTCACAGGTTTAAAACTTACATGTGGTATCAGAGCTCGTTTTTGGCTTCATGGAGACACCTCTGTTGTTGAGGGTTTGGATTGGTCTTGATAGATCAAGTTTATCTTGGGTCTGTGATAAACTTGATTTTAGTGGGAGATTTTGCAGTGGTGATTCGAGTGTAGAAAGAGGAATGGCGAGCTCTTTTAGAATAGAGATAGAGAAATTCAACGGTAAAAACTTTGAACTATGGAAGCTCAATATGGAGGACCTTCTTGTAGACAAAGAACAATGGATCATTGTGGATATTGGTACACATTCTACTGGTACGGATTCTATTGGCACAAAGTCTACTAGTACACAATCTTCTAGTACGCAAACTACTAGTACACAACCAAATGGTATGTCGAAGGAATATTGGTATAAGTTGGATAGAAGAGCAATGAGTACCATTCAACTCTCCCTCGAAGATTCAATGTTGTTGAATGTCTCAGGAGAAATTACAACCAAGGAACTATGGGATAGGTTAGGGAATTTGTATCAATCAAATTCCTTGGTAATCAAGTTGTTTCTTCAAAATAAGTTGTATCATATTAGGATGGAAGATGGAGATTCTGTGACAAAAATTCTAAATTCCTTCAATACACTGGCAAGTCAACTTGTCTCGGTTAATATTACGATTGCAGAAGAAGATAAGTGTATTACTTTTTTATGTTCTTTTACAGACTCTTGGGATAATTTGATTGTAGCAATTGGTAGTACCACTCAATCTACATTGAAGTATGAGGATGTAGTTTCATCCTTGTTATCTAAAGAGATGAGAAGGAAAAGCATGGATGGTTAGAGAACAAATGCTTTATTTGTAAGAGGTCATACCCAATACAGGAATCCTGGTAAGTCTTTGGGGGGGAGATTTAAATATAAAGGTAGATCTAAGTCTCTAAGAAAATCTTTGAGGAAATGTTGGAAGTGTGGTAAAGCAGGGCATTATACGAAAGATTGCAATTCTAAGAAGGTTGATAAACCAAAGGGATCTGATAATGCCTCATCCACAAAGGTGGAAACCTTCATTGAATAAGGAGGTGATGTTTTCCTGTCATTTATAGTTACACATGCAAACTGTGGTGTAAGGTTGATCTACTCAGGTGTGTCATATCATATGAATCCTCACGGGGAGTGGTTCTGTGAATTTGAAAAATATGATGGTGGTGATGTATTCCTAGGAGATGACTTGACAACCAAAATCATGGGATGTGGAAGGGTTAAGTTGTTTCTAAAATATGGAAGGATTAGAACTCTCCCTGGGGTCCTTCACATTCCAAAACTAGCCAAGAGATTAATATCTATAAGCAAGTTGGATGATGCATGAGTGGATATTGTATTGGGAAAGGGCAATTGCAAGATGGTACAAGGAGAAATGGTGTTGATGAGGGGATTTCGGTGTGGAACTCTGTACAAGTTGTTGGGAATCACTTATACTAATGGGTGTAATAGTTCTATTGTCCCTGCATGGAGAAATAAAGAAGACAAGACCAATATTGTCCCTGGAAAGAAGACCATACAGTGGCATCAAAGACTGGGGCATATTGGAGAAAAGGGCCTTCGAACACTACACGGTAAAGGTATGGTTGAAGGTATGTCTAATTTCACTCTGGATTTTGAT
>JZKD02S1651909.1:28811-49108 GCA_000966675.3 Picea glauca | reverse complement strand
AACATAAACAAATTAAAACAAACAAGATTTATTGCCACTCAACTGTGTTTAGGTTTCCAAGTAAATACACATTTATTTCTGGTTAAGCATTTGGGCAATTCCCCTCTATAGTATTAATCAGACCGGAGTATAACTCCATAAAAAAAAATGAGTCTGGAAATTTTTTCACCGTTATTTGAGACCTATTCAATTGGATTCATCTCTTCTCCCTTATCACATTCATCCATATCATTTTTTCGGAAAATTTTTTTTTTACCCCACCCGCCCCTTTTCAGTTCCCCCATCCTCATGGCCCATACTCGTAGCCAAGACTTGGAAGCTCACTTCAACACCTTTCAATCTAGTCTCATTGAGACCCAACAAGAAGTGAAACAACTCAGTGTCAATGTTGCCTCCATCAATACAACCATGCAGTCCTCAATGGGTGAAATCAAACAAGACCTCACCACCCAGCTTGAATCAGTCTTTTCGAAACTCTGCACCAAACTGCATATCCCTACAGATAGCCCTTCCTTTTTCTCACCCTCACATACTGAAGGTGACCATTCCTCTCATTCCCATAATGTGCAGACCCATCACTTTCAATGTGACCTACGCCTTCCACGGGTGGATGTGACCAAATTTGATGGTTCGGATCCCACTATTTAGGTAACCCAAATGGAACATCACTTCTTTTTATACAACATTACAGATGGCTTGGCCAAACTCTTGTATGGTTTTATCCATCTAGATCAAGAACGTTGGCAATGGTGGCAATGGAGAAAAAATTCTCCTCAAGGGTATATTGCTTGGACACAATTTGTGGCAGATATTTATGAATGCTTTGACACTGACACCAACCATTTGGGTCATTTCACAAAGCTGAAACAATTAGGAATAGTGGAAGACTTTATAGCTGCCTTTGAGTGCCTGGCTTTTAGAACAGAGGGCATGTATGATGCCTCTTTCCGAGAGTGTTTTATCAATGGCCTCAAGGATGAAATTTGGGCCCATGTCCTCATGGCTCGACTTGAGAGTTGGGTGGAGGCTACCAAAAGAGATAAAGAAGCACAACAAGTTGTATCTTCTCAAAACCGCAAACCCTCCTTTATCCCTCACCCTAAACCAGTAAATTCCACTACTCCCTCTATCCACTAAAGATCCAAAAATTGACTAGGGCTGAAATGGCTGAACGCCAACTCAAAGGCCTTTGTTATAATTGTGATGACAAATATTTCTTGGGCCACAAGTGTAAAGAACAAAATATTTTTATGGCCATCTCTGAGGAGATTTTGGAAGAAGATGAAGAAACTCCCTCTATGTCTGAGTCACTTGAATCCACTGACATAACCCCTCCCTCAGACCCTCCCGAAGTAGAACCAGTCATTTCTCTCAATGCTCTCACTAGCTTCTCAGCTCCCCAAACCTTCAATCTAATAGGTTACATCAAGCATCGGAAGGTCATCATTTTGTTTGATAGTGGCAGCACCCATAATTTTAATCATCATCGTATTTCCCAAGAAACTCATTGCTACATCCATGCCGTCAATAATTTCCAAATCATGATTGCCAATGGTGGTTCCATGAAATGTGGAGGGCGTTGTGAAAATGTGCATCTCCAAATTGGCAACTACCCCTTGAAATCCCATATGTTTTCTATCGACATGGGAGGGTGTGACATTGTGCTGGGTGCAGATTGGCTAAGGACATTGGGTCCCATTCTCATGGATTTTAAAGACTTAACCATGCAATTCGACCAGGAGGGCCACCAATATTAGTTCCAAGGCATCACCGCTGGTTCACCTGAGATCATTAGTTCCCATCGCATGGAAAAACTGCTCAAAAAGGGTCATTCTGGTGTTATCGCCCAGCTCCATGCCATACAAGAAACAGATACACCCTCAGTACCGCAAGACCTCCAAGCCATCCTTTCTAAACATCAATTGGTCTTTTTCACTCCCCAAGGCCTCCCTCCTTATCATGGTGTTCATGATCATTCCATTCCCCTTGTACCCGAAAACCTTCCTCCCAATATCCATCTGTATCGTCACCCATTTTCCCAAAAAAATGAAGTTGAGAAAATGGTCCAAGATCTCCTTAATCTAGGCGTTATCCGCCCTAGTATGAGCCCCTACTCGTCTCCAGTGGTCATGGTCCTAAAGAAAGTAGGTTCTTGGCGAATGTGTCCTGACTTTCGTGCCCTCAACAAAATTACCATCAAAGACAAATTCCCCATTCCTGTCATTGATGACCTCCTCGATGAATTGAGTGGCGCCAAATTCTTCACTAAACTGGATCTTCGTTTGGGCTACCACCAGATACGTATGACAGAGGTAGATATTCCCAAGACTACCTTTAGAACTCATGAGGGCCACTATGAGTTTTTGGTCATGCCCTTTAGCTTGTGTAATGCCCCCTCCACCTTCTAAAGCCTCATGAATCATGTCTTCCATCCTTTTCTCCACCATTTTGTCTTAGTTTTCTTTGATGATATCATCATCTATAGAAAAACCTGGATAGACTATCTTTCTCATGTGGATCAAGTTCTCCACCTAATCTCTCAGCGCCAACTTTTCCTGAAACTGTCTAAATGTGCTTTTGGCACCTCAGAAGTAGAATACTTGGGTCATCTGGTTGGCAAAGATGGCATCAAGGTGAATCCTAAAAATATTGAATCTATGCAAGACTGGCCTCACCCAAAGACTCTTAGGAGCTTGCGTGGATTTCTAGGCTTAACAGGGTATTATCGCAAATTTGTTAAGAATTATGGGAAGATTGCAACACCTCTCACTGCTCTCCTAAAAAAGAAATCTTTCACTTGGACTCCAACCACTACTCAAGATTTTCAAACCTTGAAGATGGCCATCTGCACCACTCTAGTTCTCTCCCTTCCTAATTTCACAAAGACCTTTGCATTGGAATGTGATGCCTCAGGGAAAGGAATTGGTGCGGTCCTTATGCAAGAGGGTTGACCTTTGGCCTTTACTAGCAAGCACCTATCTGAAAGAAATATGGGAAAATCATCTATGAAATAGAAATGTTGGTTATTCTGCATGCCATGGATCTATGGCATCCTTATCTATTGGGGCAACGGTTCCAAATTAAGACAGACCATCAAAGCCTCAAGTATTTTTTGGAACAATGCATTTCCTCCCCAGAACAACAAAAATGGGTGACTAAACTCTTTGGATATGATTATGAGATCATTTATAAGAAAGGAAAAGAAAATGTGGTTGCAGATGCACTTTCCTGGAAATATGAAGAGGAAGAATCCTTTTTTTCTCTTTCATTCATTGTACCAGATTAGCTACAAGTCGTTCGCCAGGAATGGCTACAAGATCCCAAAAGTTCGTAGTTGATCCAGCAATTGCAGTCCAATGCTCCAGCTTCCCCAAGGTACTCTTGGATCCATGAGGAACTTCAATACAAAGGTCATTTGTATTTAAGTAAACAATCAAAGCTTAAATCCACGGTACTTTCTGAGCTTCATGCTACACACATAGCAGGGCACTCCGGGTTCACCAAAACCTATGACAGGGTCAAACGTTCCTTTTTCTAGGATGGTATGAAATAGGACATTCGTAATTTTGTAGCTGAATGTGACGTATGTCAATGCAACAAGGGAGAAACAGTCAAATCATTGGGCACACTACAACCACTCCCAATTCCACCTGCTATTTGGAAGGATATCTCTATGGATTTTATTACCGACTTACCCAAATTGGGAAATAAATCTGTCATCATGGTGGTTGTTGATCGTCTTTCCAAGTATGCTCATTTTTTCACCCTTCAAAACCCATTTACATCATCCATGGTGGCTCAAATCTTCATGGATAAGGTATTCAAGCTTCATGGCATGCCACACTCTATTGTTTTTTATCGCGACCCAACTTTCACAAGAAATTTTTGGCAAGAACTATTCAAGATACAAGGCACCGAATCGCATCTCAGCACAACCTATCATCCCTAGAATGATCGCCAAACGGAAGTTGTCAACAAGTGTTTGTAAACATATTTGAGGTGTTTTGCCTCAGAAAATCAAAATCAATGGGCTCAATGGTTACCCCTAGCTGAATGGTGGTACAACACTTCATACCATACAACTACACACATGACTCCTTTTGAAGTGGTATATGGACAGAAGCCACCTTCATTTCTCTCATACTTACCAGGTGCCTCGAAGGTCCAGGTGTTCGACCTAACACTTACATCTTGAGAGGCTATTCTCCGTACCCTCAAAGAGAATTTGGTCATGGCACAGAATCACATGAAGCAACAAGCAGATCAAGGTCTCTCTGAACGTCAATTTGTAGAAGGGGATCAGGTGTTTCTTCGACTACAACCTTACAAGAAAACTTCCCTCAAGGCCAAGCATTTCCAGAAGCTAGCGCCCAAATTTTATGGTCCTTATACCATGCTCAAGTGTGGGGGACAAGTCGCCTATCAGTTAGCTTTGTCGAGCCATTCGAAGCTACATCCTGTTTTTCATGTTTCATGCTTAAAGAAGGTGATTGGAGATAAATTCAAAATTCAAACCAACCTTCCAGAGTTAGATGAAGAAGGATCCATTTGGCTACAACTAGAAGCAGTTTTGGACCAGCGTGAGCATCGCCTACCTCAAAGAACCATCAAGGAAGTGCTAGTTCAGTGGAAAGATACAACTCTAGGAGATGCCACTTGGGAACCAGCTACCATTCTACAACAATATCCTCATATCAAGCCTTGAGGACAAGGTTGTTTTTAAGGGGGCGGACATGTTAGGGTCCTAACCCACACATAGGTAGAACAATATATTCGGATGTAATAAAGGTCTATATTAATAAGGCTTTTCAATAAAATAGAATAAGGTGGATGTAAGAAGACCTAATAGAAGATTCCACTTCTAGAAGGATATTCCTTTAGATGCTTCTTTTTAGTATAAATAGGAGTCAAGGGTATGAGAACCCTAGCTTGGATATTATTGTAATAGAGCTCTGCTCAACTAGAGGTTGCTCCCTCAAAGAGGCCCGTGAACATTGCTTTCAGATTCAAAGTGTTATTTCTGTTGTTATTCTTATATCATTTTTGTGTTATTGTGGTGAATGTTCTAGTTATATTGTTGTTATTATGCCATTACTAGCATTTTACTTCTATTCTGCATACATTTTATATTTGGTATATTACAGTATTTCAGCCATTAGACACCTCTTTTGACCTCGCACTTTAGGGGGAATTTGTTATAGAGTTATTGATCCGGATTTTATGAGAAGAACAAAATGAATACAAATTATTAAAATATTCTTAACACAGAATAATAGAGATACCATAAAATTGGTTTTCTATTCAATAAGGAAATAAGCTAAAACTGTAAAATGCAGTGGAAAACAAGCTTGTCAAAATGGTGGTGGTTTATCTTTGAGAAGAGATGTGAAGATTGCACTCATTCACAAGAAGATGATTACCATAAGCCTCTGAAGGGATTTTTACAATAAATAGGAATGTCAAAAACTCTATACATCCAAAAACCTAACCCTAGGATATGAAGCGCCAAAATTCATGTGGGTCCCGTTTGGGTAAGTTAGTACATCACTTTCTTGGGGTCGTAACTTTTGCATATGATCTTCGTTTTAGGCGCGAGATAGCCCGTTGGAAAGGTATCATCAAGGAGATTCATTTTGGGGGATTAATAAAAGCCTTTTTCTATCATTGAAAATCTCTATCTCGAAAAAACTTCATTTAGGTCCTCAAAATGGCCCCGAAAGTTAAAAACTGCTAAAAATAGTAAATTGCCAAAATTGCCAGAAAATTGTTTTGAGCGAGTTGGAAAAGGTGGCTGGACATCGATATCCACCTGGATCAATCCTCCCTCCTTAGTAATCAATGGTCTCCATTTCTCTAAGTTCCCCCATCATATGAGGAAATTTCTGCTGAATTTGGCCCCGGGTGAGCCACTTGCCTTGGTGCAGGAGCTGTCTTGCTTTGACGAATCGATAAAGCTGGATCCTTTGTTGTTGAGTACCCTTGATCTGTGTGTCCACAATTTGATCATTGAATTCCTGTTGCATGCATCCAGGTTTGAGCTCTATTGGTTTCAACTACTCTGTTATCTCTGAGGTGTCCAATAATGGTGGAAAATATGGTCAAAGGAGAGCCACGTTGAAGACTGGGTGCAGGTAAAGGAAAGGGGGAATGTTGAGCTCAAAAGTATTGTCACCCATATCCTTTGTGACGGTGTACGGACCATAACGGAGTGGGATAAGATTTCAATGGGTCCCTATAAGGTGTTCTTTCTACAAGTGCAACCAAACTTTGTCTCCCACCTGAAACTTATGTGGCACTTGATGTTGATCATGGCGTTGCTTGTACTTGGCATTAGACTTCTGTAGAATATCCTGAACCTGTTGGTGGATGTGTTGGATCCGCTCAATGAACCGGGTGGCTTTGTCAGGTTCTGGTGGAGTAGGGGACGAGTCGGCTGAGGTGGTCACCAGGGATAGTGCAACATCCATGGGGCCCAATGGTTGGAATCTCAACCCCACATGAAAGGGGTTGTGGCTAGTTGAGCTATGCAGGGCTCGGTTTTAGCTATGTTGGACATAAGGAAGACTTTCATCCCATGTGAAAGGGTTTTTTTAATTGTAAATGTGCAAGATATGTATGATCATCTGATTTACAACCTTAGTTTTTCCATCTGTTTGGGGCTGGAAGGAAGTGGATTTGGTGAGCTTGGTATCCAGCAGTGACCAGAGGCTTGACCAGAATGTGCTGAGGAACCGCCTATCACAGTGTGAGATAATGGTTTGTGGGATCCAAAAATGTACCCATACTCGTTCAAAGAAGATCTTAGCAGTGGCTTCTGCTGTGAAGTTCTTCTTACAAGTGGCTAGAATCGACATCTTGGAAAAGTGATCAACAACCACAAAAACACAGTCATTTCCCCTCTTGGTGGACAGGAGGCCCAACATGTATTCCATTGAGATGGATTCCCATGGCCTGTCAGGAGTAGGTAGAGGGGTGTACATGCCTTGTTTCTTAGTGGTTGGTTTGGCAATAGCACAGGCAGTGCAGGACCTGATATACTTGCTGACATCTTGTCGAAGTTTCAACCAGTAGAAATGTTTCTGCAGCACTGCCACTGTCTTTTCGATGCCAAAGTGTCCTGCCACCCGACTGTAGTGAGCTTCCCAAATAATATTTGCACGCTCACTTGATGGAACTCGGAGATGGCCCAAATGTCACAACAACCCATCTTGAAGATGTAAATTAGCGACCACTGAGTTGGCGCCCAACATTTGGTAGGTGGGGGAGAAGTCAGGGTCTATCTTGTAGAGGTGGGACCATCTGGAGGTCTCGTGGCCGCAAGATTCTAGCACCATGGTGAGTGTTGTGACTGGAGGTCGGTTGAGGAAATCAACAACTTGGTTGGTACTTCCTGTTTTATACTTGATGTTGAGGTGAAACTATTGTAAGTATGTGGTCCACTTCTGATGGCGGTCATTCTGCAATTTTCCTTGGGTCTGCATGAATTGTAGTGGCTTGTGATCAGTGTGGATGATTGTCTCCTTCCCAAGAATGTAATGTCTCCACTGACAGCGGTCTTACACAATGGAGTACATTTATTTTTTGTAAGTAGGGTACTTATGGATAGAATATGATAGTGTCTCACTATGATATGCCATAGGGTGGCCGTGTTGAGTGAGAACGACACCCACAACATAGTCTGAAGCATCTGTCTTGATCTCAAAGGGATGTTGCAGGTCTGGTAATGAAAGTACTAGGGATGAGCACAAAAATTTCTTCAAGTCATTGAAGGCTTGTTGTTGGGACACGCCCCACACAATTTTTTCCTTACCTCCACCCCTGGTTACTTGGTTGAGGGGCCAGGCGATATGAGATAATCCCAACACAAACCTATGATAGAAATTGGTGAGGCCCAAGAAGATCTAAAGTTCACTGAGTGTGGTTGGGGCTGGCCAGTCACGGATGACCTGGATCTTGGCTGGATCCACATGCACACCATACCAATCAAGGATGTAGCCTAAGTAATGGACCATGTCTATGCCGAAGGAGCATTTTTCCAAGTTTGCATATAGTTTGTGTTGTCGGGGGGTGTGCAAAACCTGCTGAATATGCTGCAAGTGTTCTTACCAAGTCTTGTTGTAGATGAGGATGTCATCCAGATACACCAATACAAAAGTATTGGTGAAATGTCGTATGATATCGTTCAACATCCTCATAAAAGTTGTTGGAGCATTTGTCAAACCAAAGGGCATGACCAACCATTCAAAAAGACCTTCTTTTGACTTGAAGGCTGTCTTCCATACATCTGTCTGTTCCATTTGGACCTGGTGGTAGTCAGACTTCATATCAATTTTACTGAAGTATTTTTCCCCCATGATTTGATCAAGGAGGTCATTGATTCAGGGAATTGGGTACTGGTTTCAGACTGTGATTTTATTCAAAGCTCGGTAATCAATGCAGAGTCGTGAGGTCCCATCTTTCTTCTGCACCAACACGATTGGTCTCCCACAAGGCGATGATTTGGGATGTATGTTCCCCTTGTGGAGCAGTTCTTGGATCTACCTCTTGATCTCTTCGTTTTCTATTAGACATCAACAATAGACTGGCCCAATGGGCAGTGATGCACTTGGGGTCAAATCGATAGGATGCTTGACTTGGCAGTGTAGAGGTACCCCTGTATGAGAGGAGAAGATATATGAGTATTCTTCCACGACCTTATCCACTTGATTTTGTTGTGTGGAGAGGTCGACTGCGGAGGCCCTAGATGGGGCTGCAATATTTCACTCACTCTGAGAGCGAATCACGAAGAAGCCAAATTTCCCGATCTGAGAGATGACCTTCCTGCATTTCTTGGTAGAAATCAATGAAATAGCACTAGGATGGACTACCTCAAGTATCATGTACAATTTCTTGTTCAAAGTAATAATAACACTATGAGGCCTAGACTCATATAAAACATGAAGTTTCCATAAATAAGGTTGGCCAAAAAGAACAGTACAAACTTCGAGAGGAGAAACATCACACAATACCTCGTCTTTGAAGGGCTTGACATCGTATGACAATCAACATTGTTGGTTGACACGGAGATTGCTTCCTTGGTGGAGACATCCAATGGTGTAGGTTTGTGGGTGCAACATTCAGCGGGGTTCCTTTTACCCGCATCTCTTAATGGAAGAGGCGCACGCCTTCTTATGGCTCGTCTGGTTCACCATGTTGGAGCTTGGTGGTAGCAATGGTGGCACTAGGTTCCATGTCAATGGTCCATATTCCCCTTTCTGGTTCTGACTCAGAGTCAGAACTTGCATCTAATTCATAGGCTTTCCCTTCATCCACCAACGACTGCTTTGAGTGGCAGTGCCAAGGACTATTATGGAAGTCGCACCACTTCCTGGTATCTTTCTTTGTCTTTATAATGTCCTTCTTTGCTTGTGGCTTGGACTAGTTGTCCTGATACTTTCCATATTTTCTCTATCCTTTTTTCTATGGGTTGTGGATGCCCCTTCCTGTATTTTTCTATGAGGGGTTCCCAGGCCCAAATTGTCGCATATTTTGTTTAATCTTCTGCTCGATTTTGATGGAATATCGGTAGGTCACGACCAAGGACGAGATGTCCGAAAATTACATTTCGGTTTGGATGTATCTATGCATAGCACCACAATACTTGAGCACCATATGTACCTTTGAATCTTTGATACCCATCTTGGTGCGCAATGTATGGAATATATTTGTGAAATCTAGCACTGCTTGGTCTCTTTCTTGCCGTAGTGTGGTCCATTTGGTATACAAGTCGTCATAACTTCCGACAGGGTAGTAGTTTTTCTTAATAGAATCCCTGAAGGATTCCTAGGTGGTCGTGGATGTAAATAATGAGGGTTCCTTTGTTTCCTTTTGCTCAAAATTTTTTTCCCACCATTCTTTGACATGGGAAACAACTTTGAAGAGTGCAAAAGTAATTTTTTCTCTATTTGAAAAGTTATGGACAGAAAAATACCCTTCTAGTAGATTCAACCACTTGTCTACAACATCTATGTCTATCTGGCCTTCAAATATAGGAATATATAAGTTTATTTGTACCTTGAAGGGGGCGGGGCCTCTGCTCGAGGAAGATGCGTCGCCTATTGATAGTTGTCGAAGGATTCGCGTGAAACTATCCATCATCTTGTTCCTCTGTTGCATGAGGGATTCCTCAAGAAACATTTTGAAAGGATATCTTGTCCCATCATAATTATTTTCTCCTACCATGAGAGGTCTCTTGGGTGTGCGAGAGATTTTTTCCTCAAGAGAAACAAGCTCGAGACCCAATTCTGTGTACCCTGAGCTCATTGGGGACATGCATTAAGACGACAAGGAGCAGACCGCTCTGATACCACTGATCCAGATCTTATGAATAGAAAGAAATGAATACCAATTATTAAAAGATTCTTAACATAGAATAACAGAGATACAGTAAAACTGGTTTTCTATTCAATAAGGAAATAAGTTGAAACTATAAAATGCAGCAAAAAACAAGCTTGTTAGAATGGTGTCGGCTTATCTCTTGGAAGAGATGTGACGGTTGCGCTCATTCACAAGAAGATGATTATCATGAGGATCTGAAGGCCCTTTTACAATAAACAGGAATGTCAAAAACCATATACATCCAAAAACTTAACCCTAGAATATGAAGCGCCAAAAGTCATGTGGGCCCCGTTTGGGTAAGTTAGTACATCAACTTCCTAGCGTCGTAACTTTTTCATACGATCTTCATTTTAGGCGCACGATAGCCCGTTGGAAAGGTATCTTCGAGGATATTAATTTTGGGGGCTCAATCAGAGCCTTTTCCTATCATTGAGAATCTCTATCCCGAAAAACCTCCATTTAGGCCCTCAAAATGGCCCCGGAAGTTAAAAACTACTAAAAATAGTAAATTGCCAAAATTACCAGAAAACTATTTTGAGTGAGTTGGAAAAGGTGGGTGGCCACCGATATCCACCTAGATCAGTTATTAACCTCCTATCCATTGATCCATCATCTCCTACAGGTCACCTATCCAATTCAACAACTTCACCACTTCTTCCCTGAGTTTCCAGCCTAATTCTTTTCCTTTATTAAGGGTGTGACCAAAAGTGTCGATCGCTCTTCCTGGCCTTCCAAGGAGTGATTGGTCTCTCTTTTTGTGTGTATAGGGAGTGACCAAGCCTAGAAACTACCATTTTTGGATTTGGTTTCAATTGATGAGACCTCCCCACTGATTTCTTGAGGTTTAGCCTCGAGAAGGATTCCATTTTGAGCTCCAGGATCTTATCATAATAACCATATGGCCTTATCCCTAAATCCCTATAAAAACCAATTCATTCTCATGGGAAAGGGGAGGAAAGAGCTACTAAACTTATGTTGCTACTTTGGATAACATATTTGGGCAAGGAACTTGGAAAGAGACCATTGCATCAACTTCTCCATTTTTAATTTGTAATGTTGTTTCAGTAATTAATAAAAGGTGTATCATATGTTTCCCTCTATTCAATTTTCTATTTGATTGCATATATTCATTTGGATAAACTTAATAGAGTTATGTGATATAATCTATTAGTATATTTGTCATTGATTTGTATGTAGCTACTTTGATCTTGGAAAGGATAATGTTTTATTGTGTGCATAACGTTGTCTCTCGGAGTAGAAACAATCTTCACACAAGAAACCAACCAGGAGTGTGCGGGGACAACCTTCGAAAATCAGGTATGCTTCCTCCTTATAAAGACTCCTAGTTTCCTTTTGCATGTATATCAGATCTTATATTTTCCATATATTACACCTTTATCTTTGTCTTAGGTATAGGAAAAAACTAAGGGAGCTCACCTCCTGTAGGTCTCAAAATCCCAACAACACCCGTTGTTGCAAGATACATCAGGAAATATCTATTATAGTTGAGAGGACTAAGTAGCGGGGTAAAAATTAGAGCTTTTTTCAATGCATCGAATGAACGTTGCATTGATTCATCCTAGAAATAGGTACTCCCAACTTCAAGAGGCACATAAAGCCTTTCATGATATCATCATAGTTTGGTATGAAACGCCAAAGGAAAATTTCCTTTCCTTGTAGGCTCTGAAGTTGACGCACTATACGCGGGGGAGGAAACTACATTACTGCCTCAAATTTCAAAGGGTCGACCATGATCCCTTTGGTTGTCACAATAAACCCCAAAAGATGCCCTGAGGTGACGTAGAAAATGACCTTATGAGGGTTCAAGCGAATTTGATAATGACAACACCTTTCAAAGACAAGGAAGAGGTGTAACAGATGTTGCACTCTCTTACGAGAATGAGCCATAATATCATCTAAATAATCCTCCACTATGTGTTTAAGATAAATGAAAGCGAACATAATGTCTCATTGAAAAGTCGCTGCAACATTTTTTAGGCTAAAGGGAATTTTCTTGTATGGGAAGGTTCCCCAAGGACAAATAAAATTTGTCTTGTGCTAATCCTCAATCCAGATTTGTATATGGTTATAACCAAAAAAAAAAATCCATAAAACAGAAAATCTCACTTCTTGCACATTCATCAAATATTTGATCGATAAACGTCGTACAAAAATTATCTTTAGGACAAGATTTATTTATATCTCAAAAATCCATGCACACTATAATTGTACCTTGCTTCTTATCAACCGGAATCAGGTTGGATACCCATTTCTTCAATGGTATTAGATATATAAAGCCTTCATTGAGCATCTTTTCTACTTCGGCTTTGATTGTCATTACTTTCCTAGGCTTCAATGGTCACAACGTTTGTTGAACTGGTTTAGCATTTGCATAAGTTCGAATCTTGTGTTGGATAATATGAGGATCAATTCCCAACATTTCCTCATAAGACCAAGCAAACACATCGTGAAAATCCTTAAAAGGGGTCGTATATGAATGAATTTCTTTTGGCGAATAGGCCTCCCCAATGAAAACATTTTCCACCACATCTGGGGTCTTGGAGATATTGATCGGGATAGTCTCTAAAATATTCGTTATGTTCCCCTTAGCATATATACCATGAGTTTCCAGAGGATTCAATGGATGATAAATCTCTCCAATCATGGTCGAATGAAATTATCTTTGCTCTACATGACTCAACTCAGGAATGAAATAATACCTATGATGTAACTCTTCCCAAGGCCGCTCCGGACCTGTCATCACCTCGAGGATTGCCTCATCTAAAGGGAGGATGATGTCCAAGAAATTGAGAGAGTTAGAAGAATTAAGATCCCATACAAGCTCTAAAACAAGATCCACTTCCTCCACTGAGGCAGGAGATGGATATTCATCTGAAGTAGTTTATTGAATGGCTTGATAATTTATCTCGACTATATGCAATGGAACTACCATTCTTGTGCATTCTAATCTATCCCCCAAATTCGACGGAGGAGGCAGAGTCCGTGGATATTCAAAGTAATAATTTTGAAAATATCTCACTTGAAATATATCAACCCTCAGCGTAGACTATTCAAGAATAGTTAGAATGGAATTAATGTCTAATGATAGTCCTGGAAAAGTAAAGGTACCCATTAGATAAGGATACATCCCACACACCAATTCAAAGGTGACCGTTGCGAATTTTCAATCAAAAGAACCGAAGATACTAATAATGCCGCAAGATCCACCCGAGTGATTGACAACTGATCAACAGTGACAATCCTCCCCTCATGAGGGAAACATAACACTCAAAAAACCGTGGAAACTACAATTGTCATAGCATACATCTAGCTTCTTCCTAAGAGTATATTATAGTCTAGAGGCACATCGACTACTTCTACTTCAACACACACAGTTTTTCCCTCTAACCAGATGGGGAAAGAAGGGATAATCCCATGTGGTCTAAAGGAATGACCATCAAATTTCATAAGAAATGTAGGAGATGGAGCTAACTCATGTGAGCCGATATATCTCCAACATGATAGCGACATGACACACGTCGAAGCACCTTCATCCATCACAGTGTGAAAAATATTTTTTGAGCACAACTTCGTGGTGTAAACCACTATAATCTGAAACACGATGTGATACAAAAGGCGAGGCTTGACGTTAGAAGTGTCAAACACAATAGATTTTGAGTTAGAGAATTTAGAAGCCCCTAAATCAAACAACAATGCATTTTTTTATGATGATCAACTATAGATAACTTCCAGTGCAAACATAGCATAAGGAATTTTGGGCCAAATATTCAATAATAGAACAATTTTGGGTTTCTCTAGTGTTCAGATTGTGCAAGAGAGATTGACGGTATGTCAAGCATCGTATCTACCATTGGTTTCTCTATATGGAGAGATATTAACGGTTCTGGTAACTCCTTATCCTATTTTGCAGACTCAGGATTCCCATAATCATGAGCTTTGGTTTGCAAATTAAGATCTGGCTACAGGATATAAACGTTCGATGTTCTGGATTTCGACGTGGTAGTACCCTAATTACTCCCATCCATATTAGGTTCTGAGGAAGTACCCTTCCTTAAACTATGTCCTTGCGGAAATGGGTTAGTCAAAACAACAGGTTATTGTTGCATTAACAAGAATTGGGCTTGCTCAAGTTTGGTGCAGAGGTGAGTCAAGTGATATTCTTTGAAAATATTGCAAGGAAACTTTACTTTTCTTTTTTCATTCTTTCCCCCCTCAGCATTGTTATCTGGATTTTTTTTCATTTCCCCCACCACCATTTTTTCCCTTTCCATTCTTTTTTCCTTCGACTTGCTAAGGACCCTTTGGAGTTTTCGACTACACACTATGTACATCTGATGACTAGGCAATGGGGGTGGTCAAAATAGGGGTCTAACCTGTCACATCTTGTTGAATCGGAAACTACTGCATCTGATTGGAAATAATATTTTCTCCCTTACTTTACGAAGAATCGACAATGCCATCGACATGCGGTCTTGATTTCGATTTTTCCAAGTCAAGAATCAATCGTGGCACATATGGAATTATCTCATAGAGCATGCCTGACTGAGAGTAAATGAGCTCTAATTGTTTCACTTTGAATATCGCTTTCTCCTCTGTGAACACTCCTGAAATCACAACATCCTTAGAAATATAAGGGAGTAATGACTTCACGAACCATTCTAAAATAAATTATGGAGGAATCATGGCCTTAATCAAACTGTTGTGTCTCCTCCATTCTCAAATGTGATCGGAAACATGAGTGTCTTTGTATTGTTAAAAATTAGCCAAAATATTTATGCCGACATCATACTGGACCAGGAGTTGGAAATTATTAATAAATACCATGGCTAGATCGCTAAAATTCCAAATTTCGAACCCTCTAGTTCTATATACCACTTAGCAGCGTCCCCAGTGAGGGTGTGTTGGAATAACCATAACTGAACAGAATCATCGTTCAATGAATTAGAGGATCACCATAAATGAAACATCCTCACATGGTCTCCAAGGTCTTTGCCATTCTTACCTTCGAATTTTGGTATTTCTGAAGGAATTTTGGTAGGAATAGGAGGCCAAGTAGGGTTATGATGAATAAGATCATTCATTAACTTGGAAAAATATGTTAAATGAAGGGTTTCCATAACAGGTATTCTAGGATGTGAAATTGAGGCAAGAGACACAGGATTAACAAACCTTGAATTAGTAGCCTGAAAAGACGGTCTTGGATTGAAGTTGGCACCAGGTTTCTAGGAAGAATTTGCGGATGGGCTAGAGATTTGGATGAAACCATATTGAACCTAGTTAAATGGAGGAAAACCTCCACCCATCTGGTTCCTGAATGGAAAATCAGGGTTTCCTCCTACTAAACCTCCTTACAAAGGAAAATATCCTTGCATGGGGATATTCTGACCAAGAAAGGGGTTTCCCCCTTGCTGCATCCCTTGCAATGAAAAATATCCTTGCATGGGATTCCATTGACCATGGAAGGGATTTCCCTCTATTGGCACTGTAGATGAAGTGAAATTATTACTTCAGAACCCACCATATAGAGTGAACGAAGTCGAACTAGATGACTTGCTAGCGGATTGAAATCCACTACCCATAGAACCACTCCATATCGTGAAAGGGTTAGGGAAGTAAGTCGGGAATGACCCTCTCTCGATAGAGGGAAACGATGGAGAAATATGAACTCCACCCCAAGGAACAAAATGGTAGGGGATAAACGAACTCCCCACACCAACGTTGGAAGTTTGGGTCAATGATTGGGAACTAGTCAAGACGCTTTGCATGCACATGGATGGAAAACCAAATGAAAAAGAATTGGTTGTCGAAGGTAATGACATGGTTGCACTCAAAGAGTGAGTGGAACCAATGATCAATGAAGCAGAGTTTTTGATTGAGGTGGGTATGGTGGAGTGCACCACACTCATCATTTGGTTAGAGATACCATGAGGAAAGATTCCTCCCTTGACGATTGTTGACGTGGGAGTTGTCGGGACTCCCGACACACAAGCTTATGAAGTGCCTTCCATTACGACCCATAGAAGAGGGATATTTTCAGTGAAGTCTGACCCAGGAGTTGGAATCTACACAACAACTAGAGCATGAGGCCCAGTTATCGGAGGGTTGCAAGGTCGAGCGAAATACTCAACTCCGAGATCCAAAATGGTAACAACCTCTAGATCAGAAGCATTAGTTTCTGTGAGTTCTGTATTTATGATCTTAACTGGACTAGTTAGTACAAAAGTGTTGAATTTTTCAAGTCTATGCCTAAGATGAGGAGGTGGAGGATTGACCTCTACTTCTTATTGAGGATGAAGGCCTTGAAGTATCCTTGATCGATGAGGTGGTTGGTCAACCACTTTGAGTCACTAGCTCTAGGTGACTACCCACACCTTCCTAGTAAATCTACGATCACGAAACACACCACTAAAAAAGGCTCTAAGAGAAACAATAATCACAAACAACTTTTCCAATATCCTAACTCAAGTAGATTAGGTCCTAAGATTGCAATAGTAACAAAGGAAAAAATTACCTTCTAGACGAAGGCATATGTTGATTAATTTTCATGGATCACTGAACGGAGGAGTGAGAAGTAGTTACCTCGACCTCCACTAACCAGCCTTATTTGATGCAAGTACCCACACTTCGCGGGGCACCCTCTAGTAGTACTAAGAAGTGTGATACGAATTTCACCCCAGGTACCACAGGAAACCCCATGCACTCACCTATGAGATCCCTAGGAAAATAAACTAAGGTCACCAACTCGTAGTTATCATGTGGGGGAATAGTCGACAATTGAAACAAAGGTCGAAGACTTGAAAGAACCACCTCTCAAGGAGGTATGGGTACTAACAAAACCCCCAAAATATGATATTTTGGATATGCTTGGTCAAGCTTTGGAGGGGTTATCTCCTTGTCTCTTCCTCATGTGACCTCATGTTTGCCTCTTGTGTGAGAGGATTTTTCTGGCCACACTTATACGATAGTTGGGTTTTTCGTTTCCTAGCTCAGACTCCTAAGTTTATTTTTGGCCTTGGAGAAATTAACTCTCCAACCTAAACCAAGGCCCTAGCCAAAACATGTTTGTGTAACCCTAATAAAATGAAAATGTATAATTGATTTTAGTTAGTGTTCGCTTTATAGGTTGTTACTTACTCAAAAAGGGTGTGGAGTGAAAATGGATGATTTTTTTGACAGACTCGATAGGAAAAAAAAACACTTAAGAATGCAAATGCAACAATACCGTTCTTCATTGAAAATGAGAGTGTAAATAACGCTTCAAAATTTAACAAAAATAGACTCTTTCCTTCTTGTATGAAAAGAATGCAATTTTTCTTTTAGATGCAGTGCATTTACTAATGCAAGTTTTTGAAGAAAGACAACTAACAATATTGGAATTATTTTCAAAGCTCTAGAAGCAAAATATTTTTTTTTTTCTTAAAAAGGTACAAAAGTGAAATAAGAAAAAAACCATGTGTATGATGAAATTTTCTTTTTCATATGCAACTGAAAAACGGAAAGGAGGGAAATTCACAAACACACACTCTCACACTTTTACTTTATACAAATCAAGAAAACAAGAAAGAAAAGGGAAAGAAATATTGCAAACAGATGACTAGACACCCTAAGAAAATTGTAGGAACAAGAAACAGAGTGTAACAATCACCCAACAAATCTTGCTAAAACCCTAAACCATAAAAATTGAAAAAACAACCTTTGATTAAACAAGAAAGTTGTAAAATATTTTTGAACTTTTCTTATAATCTTGTGAGAAAAGGAAACTAATTATGAAACCCAAAAACTACTTCAAAGACCTAACCGTACCTAAGAAGATCCCACATAGTCACAACCCCTATCTTCAAAAGTCTAGAAAAAAGTAAAAAAACTCTCTCACAATACATGTGTGTGACTATCCAATGTGTTTGACATCACATGTATTCCAACAGAGGACTAATATCTTCAGTAACCAATCACATAACAAAATAAAAGATCAACACATCGCTACGGGAAAACATCAACGGCCCCAGCCAACGTGGCCACTTGGATGTTTTCTTCTTAGTTGTTTGTGGATGTTTTCTTTTTAGTTGTTTAGAAAAAAAGAAAAGACTAATTTAAACAAGAATGAATGTTTCGTTTTTAGTGATTTAGAAAATGGGAGAGACTGATCTTTCAAGGGTTTCTTTTTTAAATTTCCTTAACTGATCATTTTGAAATTTGCATGAAGGAAAATAAGAGAAGCCAGCCACGTTTTTCAACCTTCGCCTCGTTTGATACGATTAGTGAATGTCTATATTTATGTTTATTCATACGAATGAAAAGTTTCAAATCCTATGACAAAACTACTTGCACTAAAGAATCCACTGCGTGAGAGACATAAAAATTTATTCATGTTTACACATAGTAATGAAAAGTTTCAAATCATATTATGAATGGAACGTTTCAAATCCTATTACAAAGCTACTTGCACCAAAGAATACGCCTGCATGATAAACATAAAAATATATTCATGAATTTAAAGTTTCAAATCATATTACAGAGAGATCTGAATCACATGCATATATATTGTAAATCTAGAATGTGTGGTCTCCAGGGGATTTAAATTAAATTCCTTGGAAGACTTTCATCATTATTTATCACACATCTACTGCAAATCTAGAATGCGTGGTGTCTAGGGAATTCAATTAAATTCCATGGAAGACTTTCATCCTTGTTTATCACACATCTACTGCAACATCAAGGTGAATTTGGAACATTCTCGCCGCAATGAGATTTCGGGAGACGCTCTCCTGCTACGGCCGCCTCTGGGGAAGAGTGAACATGTGGAGGCGGCGGCGGGGTTGGAGAATGTGGGTTAGGCTGCAGTGCAGAAGGAGCAGCGACCCTGAGCATCAATGTCGCCATAAGTAGCGTGAGAGCAGCAACCACCAGAATAGACGCAATGGTTTTCATGCACAACGATATCGCCATTTTCACTTGCATGGTTATGGGAGCGTCAAATACTCTAAAATAGTGATTCTTCCAGTCACTTTTGCTGTTGCCCAGGGAGAGCTGGTGGCTGGGGCTTCGCTTGCTATTGCCAGGCTGCATATTATCGTCAATAATTTCGCAATAAATATAAGGCGAATGATTGAAAAGAACCTGGTAAAGAAGGCACAGAACCTTATCTTACCTGCCCGAATGCCGGCCGTATCACAAAGATCCAATATATGAAAATCATCATATATGAATCATGTAATAAACCCAAACCAATATATATAATTCAGTTCCCTAATGAAAATCATCCAATCCAAACCCAATCAATATATATAATTCTGCAATCCAAACCAATATATATAATTCAGTTCTCTAATGAAAATCATCATATATGTTCCCTAATGAAAATCATCATATATGAATCATATAATAAATCCAAATCAATATATATAATTTTGCAATCCAAACCAATATATATAATTCAGTTCCCTAATGAAGCAATCCAAACCCAAACCAATATATATAATTCAGTTTCCTAATGAAAATCATCATATATGTTCCCTAATGAAAATCATTATATATGAATCCACCTTTGCATGTGAATCCACCTTTGCATGATAAAATAAAACAATCCAAATCAATATATATCATGCAAAATAAAACAATCCAAACCAATATATATAATTCAAAATAAAACAATCCAAACCAATATATATAATTCAGTTCCCTAATGAAAATCATCATATATGTTCCCTAATGAAAATCATCATATATGAATCATATAATAAACCCAAACCAATATATATAATTTTGCAATCCAAACAAATATATATAATTCAGTTCCCTAATGAAGCAATCCAAACCCAAACCAATATATATAATTCAATTCCCTAATGAAAATCATCATATATGTTCCCTAATGAAAATCATCATATATGAATCCACGT
>JZKD02S1651898.1:124500-135032 GCA_000966675.3 Picea glauca | reverse complement strand
TAATTAGTTTTTCATGCTTTATTGAGAAGTGATATAAGTCTTTGCTTTATTAGCCATCATTGACTTCGTCAATAATAGCATTAATTCATTGCTCATATATTGATTGAAAGATAGTATTGAATCCCTTTGAAGTACTAACCCACTGCAAGCATATTCTAGTCTTCTTGTTTTGTCTCGCAAACAGGTGCCTTGTCAGTAGAAGACTTCATCTTGACTATCTCTTCTTGGGCAGCAATCTGTGAAAGGGAACCTCAATCTTGGTCTTTTATCCTTTAGCCCTTCTTTAATCCCATATTGTCTTAGGGACGTCTCCCTTGGACTTTCCCTCCTAAATAGAAAGAGCCCCCCATCGAGGTGACAGTGGGTGGGGAAGCTCCTGTTACGCCGGTTTCAAGCCCTGACTCAAGCCCTTGGACCTTTCCTACAAGTGCGATAAAAGTACCTATAGATCTCTTTGTAGTCACCCGATCAGCCCATAGAGCGAATTTCAACTTTGAATTCCAAGCCCTTTTGTTGTCCTCCAATAATATTTTGATGATCCTTATGAGACTTTTATTGGAGGATTCTGCTAAACCATTTCCCTAGGGATAGTACGGGGTGGAGTGAATCAGCTTGATTCCGAATTGCTCACAGAACTTAACCAGAGGTTCAGCCTTGAATGAGGTTGCATTATCTGTAACGATCTTTCTTGGGCAACCGAATCTGGTGATGAGGTCTTCCAGGAATCCAATTATTACCTTATGGGAAGCACTCCTGGTGGGGATAGCTTCAATCCATTTGGTAAAGAAGTCTGTGGCAGTCAGGATCCATCTGTGCTGCCCACTGGAAGCAGGGTGGATTTCTCCAATAAAATCCAGGCCCCATTGCTGGAAAGGTCCCGAAACAACTACAGGTTGTAAAGGCAGAGACTTGAGCTGTTGCTTTCCTGAAAATCTTTGGCATGTGATACAAGCTCTAACTCTTTTATGGACATTAGCGAACAAGGTGGGCCAGTAGTACCTAGGTCTGAGAATTGTGTGGATTGTAGTCTTCCAGGAATGGTGCCCTCCACATAGGCCGTTGTGAAACTCGACCATGATCATGCTGGCCTCTGGGGGATCCAGGCATTTTAAAAGCATCCCCAGGGGGTCTTTCCAGTACAAAATTTGATCAATAAGGCAGTACCTGACTGCCCTGAGCTTCAGAGCTCTTGCTTTGTTTCTTTGCGGGCCATCTGGGGGCCTTAACTCCTGCAGAAAATATATGACATCCTTATACCAAGGACATCAGGCTAATGGGGGCTCTCCTTGAGGGTCTATTTCAGACAACCGACCCCGTTGAATTCCTGAGCATTCATTCATGAGATTTACCCCCAAAGCTTGGAAATTGGCTTCAGCTAGCAGCTTGGCTAAGCCTTGACCTTTGATCAATTTGGTAGGCCTTATTTCCAGGTCAAATTCCAGGATCTTGGCTATCCATTTACTTCTCCTCCCGTCTATGTCGGGCTATACCAAGATGTCCTTCACAGAGGTCGAAGGAACATAAGCGGTCACCTTTGAGTGCAAGACATAGACTCTGAAAGCCTTGAGAGCTTTCACTAAAGCATAGGCATGTTTCTCCATGATTTCATACCTGACCTCTGCATCTCTTAATGCCCTGCTGAAAAAGGCGATAGGCTACTCTCGCCCCTCCTCATTTATCTGTAGCAAGACTGTTGCTACTATATCAAAAGAAGCAAAGGAGAAAATTAGGAAATCTTTCGAATAGTCAGGACTGATCAACATTGGTGCCTCAGTCAATGCCTTTTTTATTTGGACAAAAGATTCCCTGGGTTCAGCGGTCCATTTCACCTCATTTCCCTTCTTGAGCATGGTTGTGATGTGTTTTACCAGCTCAGTGAAATTCGAGACAAATCTCCTCAGAAAATTAATCTTCCCCAAAAAGGCTTGAACTTCCTTCTTCGATTTGGGAAGTGACAGGGTCCGAATTGTCTCCACTCTGCTAGGATCAATCCTCACTCCCTCTGCTGATACTATATGGCCTAGTAACTTCACTTCCTCCATAGCAAACAAAGATTTCTTGGGGTTCAGGGAAAGGCCGAATCTTCGACATTTTGAGAAGACTTTCCTCAGGTGACAACAGTGCTCTTTGTCGGACCTTGAGAAGACTATTATGTCGTCCAGATATATCACCACAAACTTGTCTTTCTCCCCGATGAAGGCTATGTCCATGGCCCGCTGAAACGTCGCTCCTGCATTCATCAGCCCGAATGTCATTTTAGCATACATGAATGTGCCCCAAGGAGTGGTGAAGGCCGTTTTTTATCTGTCCTCAGGCATGACCGATATCTGATTATAACCAGAAAAACCATCGATCATGGAGATCCTAGATGCACCGGTTACCCTCTGCAATATGTGTTCCATGTTGGGAAGGGGATAATTGTCTTTCTTTGAGCTCCTGTTCAGGTTCCTGAAGTCTACACAAAGCCTGATCTCTCCACTTTTCTTCCTTACCGGGACCAAATTGGCCACCCATTCGGAATATCTCAGGGGGACGATGATTTGGGCATCCAACAACTTCTTCACTTCTTTCTCCATGACAGGCAGCAACATGGGATTTATCTGTCTCAGCTTCTGCCTAAATGGCTTAGCCCCTTTCCCTCAATGGGATCTTGTGTTCGATGACGAACGTATCATATGTCTTGAGGTCTTCGTAAGTCCATGCGAACACATCAGCAAATTCTTTCAACAACTCAGCATATTCGGCCCTCTGTTCTGTGGTCAAACTGCTTGACAGCTTGACAAACTTAGGCTCTTCCGGCGTGCCAATGTTGCACTCGGTTGTATCAGCGCCTTCATATGAAACCCTACCCTTCACTGCCACATCATTCCCATCGAACAATCTTTCTAAAGGAATAAGTCCCCTCGGAATGTGATTGCTAGGCAGCCGAATAATCTGGTGGTTAGCAATTTTATTTAAAAACACCTCAGGGTGAGGGTCACCTTCCAGGTCAGGATCCTGATCAATGTGCAACGCAGAAAATTCATCAACCGATTGGAGAAATTTTTCGATTTCCAGATCATCTTCAAATACCTTCCAATGCTTGACATTGTCCGGTACAGAGGGCCTATATTTTATTTCAACCTCATATTTGGCGATAGACGGCTGAGGGACCTTGAACTGGCTAGCTGAAACAGCTAAGGAATCGGCCACAGCATTATCCTCCCTTGGAACAAAAGAGATGTTGAAGGCTGAGAAGAAATTTTCAATTAGGTCCTATACTTCATTTCTGTAATTTCCGAGTCGAGGGTGCTTAGCCTGATAAGCGTTTCTGACCTGTTGGACCACCAACTCTGCATCACCGAACATAGCTACCTCCTGAATTCCCATCTCCCTCGCAGCTCTTAGTCCTAGAACAAGGGCTTCATACTCTGCCACATTGTTGGTGGTTTCAAATTCCAATTTGTATGACAGAGATACTGTTTCCTAAGAAGGTGACACAAAAAACACCCCAACACCAGCGCCTTCCCTGGAACAGGATCCATCAAAAAACATTTTCCAAATGGGGGTGACGGAGGGAGGAATATCACGAGGAGTGGTGGGCTGCTTTCTGAGTTCAAGAGGAGGCTCGGGGGCATGAGTGAGTTGCAGCAAACTAGAACCTAAATCAGTGTCCAAGGCGAAAATGGGATGGTTGGTAGGATTGGATTCATCACTGATTATATAGGCCAGTTGGGATTCTTTGCATAGTATTCTATGCTCTCCTCCAAACACTGGGATAGTAGCATATGTGAGGTCCATATGCAAAGTTCCCCCCAGCCTTTTTATCCAAGATCTTGATAACAACATACCGAACTTGGGGGGGACATCAGCCACTACAATATCCATGACCACACTTTTCATGGGCAACTGAAACAAGGTCACAACCAGGTCTTTAATAACTCCAAGACACTGGACTCTCCTGGAGTCAAAGGAATAGAGGTCATGATAGGCTCGGGTGATTTCTAGTCATAATTCTTCCATGACGGTTTTGGGCATGAGGTTGTGAGAAGCCCCTGAGTCCATCAAGCAGTTGTGTAGTACCTTGTCATGTATGTTCAGGGAGGTGTAGAAGGGAGGGGATGAATCATCTCTGTCTTCTACCATGGGACCTAGGATGATGGCAGGATTTTCATCTTGCAAATTGATGGAGTCTGTGGGAAGGCTTGAGGCCTCAGACTGTAAGAGCTCGGAGAAGCATTTCTTGAACCCTTCATGTCTAATCAATTCTGTCAGGGGCACAGGGATTCTGATTTTTTGAATTTCATGCTCAAAATTAAAAGAAGATGTAAGCTTTGGAATTTCTCTTATTTCGGGAACATGACTCTGGATTATGGGAGAGAGGGGTTGGGGCTTCTTACCTCTGTGACTGTCTGCTATTTCATTAGCAGGCTTCTCTGTTCTAGTAGGCTGCTCAGGGACATCAGGTGCTACAGTCTTCTTCTTGGAGCCCAGATCATACCTGCCTGGGCCGCCGCTAGTCTTGTCTCCCTTGCTCAGTTCATTTAGCTGATTGTCCATGAAAGACTCCTCGTATGCAGATTGAGTGAGATGAGGAAAAGGAGGAGTGTCTCCGAAGCAATAGATTTCAGGATCAAGCTCATCTATTTCCCCTTCTTCCCCCTCGGCCACAAAATTGTTTTGAAAAGGGGCCTGAATTTTTTGGTCTTCTCTGTCTCTTCCCCTTTCTCTTTGCACATTCGGGGGAGTGAAATTGTTCAGCCTCCTGAAACCTCCTTTGTTTTCGGCGTTCTGATGGCCCTTGTATGCTTGCCTCCCCTCAACTTTCATTCTCTCCATCTCGGCAGACAGAGACTTCACCATCTTGGTCAGTTCATCCACTTGAGGGTGGGGCACCAATGGGCCAGAAGTTGAGCCTTTCGACCTTCCCTTTCTTCTGTCTGCGTCAGCCTTGTTCCTCAGTCTGTCAGCTGCTAATACATTGGATTCCACTTCTATGGCCGCATCTTGCATTTGAGCTAAGGAGGTGGCTCTCCTTTCTCTCAATAACAGACAAAAATCGGGGCCAAACGCACTAGCATAAGAAATCTTGGCTGAGGCTTCTGAAGGCTTTATCTCGGCAGGGATTTTGTTATACATCTTATTGAATCTTTTAGAGAAGTCGGAGACGGACTCTCCATCCATCTTTTTTAGAGACCCGAACTCTGTCATGTAATACATGAAATCATTCCTGTCTCCCCACTGCCTCAAGAAAGCACTATCCAGGGCTTCGATCCCAGCAATAGATCCCGGGGCCAATCCTCTAAACCATTTCCTCACCTCGCCATCCAGGCTCTAGACAAAGACTCTCATCCAGACATCTTAATTTTCAATATTCAGGTTGTCTTGATAACTGTAAAAAGCAGCCAGGTGCTCTTCCGCAGTTATGTCTCCTTCCCTAGTGAACTTGGGCATATACTTCAAGTAATCTCCAGCAGGGAGAGGATTCATAGGATGAGGTAGGACTAAGGGAGCGTATCTGGCAGCGACTATGGCATCCATTCTATTCAGAGGGGGATTAGCACCAGCCATAGGAAAAACAGGTGGAGGAGAACTCGAAGGAGAAGGAGTTCGCGAAGGGGATTCTGGGAATGAGTTCTGAAGTGGAGTGGGAACCAAGAGGGGATTTAAGGAGGAGGCTAACAAGCTCAAGTTAGCAGGCATTCTTCTTTGCACAGGAGTGGTAAAACTAGGTGTGGGGAAATCTTCCACGGTCCTGGGTCTTCACCCAGGTACAGCTTCAGGGGAAAGGGGAGTGACAAGGATTTCTCCCTCCAATCCTAGACCAGGAGGGGAAAACTCAGCAGGAACACTCCCAAAATTAAGGAAGCGGGAAACTTCAGAATACAGTCTGCTTGGAAGCTGAGGGGAAGAAAATGGAGTTTCTACAAAAGGAGATAGCAGATTACCCGGTTCAGCGGTGGAAGCTTCTCCTTCAGAGGCCTTTCCTTTTCTGAAAATTACCTCCAGATCAGCGACAAGTGTAGCTAGGGGCAGCTGTGGATGAGACCGCGTGTGTCTGCCTCTGAAAGCCACAATTGATAGAGCAGGCTCTCCCCAGCGGAGTTGTCACAATGGAGTCGCCAGGTGCACAGTAGCAATATCAATAGTTCTAATATCTGATGCACCTTCAGAATCAGCTAATCGTTGTCGTTCAATCCCGGGGAAAATATTCAACTTCGTCCCCGGCAACGGTGCCAAAAATGTTAGCGTTGGAAGTCACCCCTGGATTGCAGCAGGAGCAGAGCCTGACACCCATCAGTTTATGTCACGATTTGTTTAATGGGTTGATCAAATGGAGGTTAACTCAAACGACGTGGTTCCAACTCCGAAACTAGGCTAGGCATGCATGGGCAAGTGAGGTCTTAGCTAACTTCAGACAGTGAGTTGTAGTAAAGGTGAGTAGGGGGGGAAGACTTGTATCAGAGAGATGCAAAGGTCTGTCATAAACATCAGGTTCCTAACAAACTGTGGAAGAAGACATTTAAACGTGAGATCTTCTTACGCTCAAACGCAGAAAACCAGAGAAAACAATAGTGTCACAATAAATCCTCTATCACAACATAATTGCCATAATTCGTGCGAATCAGTCGATCACGAATTCTCTTAGTATGGATGAAAAATAGATGTTGTAAGAAAGACTGTCTGTCATAAAACAAGAAATTGCACATACAGATGCATAACCAGAGGACTAGAGTCTGTTAAAACTTTCCAATCGAGAGCTTCGCTCTACCATCGATGCCTTCAAAATACCAAAAAACTAAATACATATACTTGGGCGGATTTGCCCAACAGAGGCGCGCTCGCCCTCCAAGGTGCAGCGTCTCTTCAATCAATCTCCGGGTAGAAGTCCTTCGCCAAACGTTTCCTTAACTGTGCATGGCTCCTGCAGGGGGGAGTAGCTGAGCCAGTAAATGTTGATTTAGCGTATGCAGACCTCATCTGGCCAGTCGAGGACTCGGCATGGCTTCTTTGAAGAACTGGGTACACAGGACCCTCTCAAGCAGGCCGCTTGCCTGACCTTCCATACCTTACACTTAATGCATGAGGAGAGGTTTCACCCACCCCTTCTTGCCTCATTAACTTCAAGCGAAGGTCGGGAGCGGTATCGTATCAGACGGTACCTAGAGATCGAGACGATCCTTTCGGCGGCTGGATTCGGCGCCTTTGGCCCCTTTCGGCACCGCTCCTTTCTTTCCCAAGTGACCATGGGTTGTGACTGCGGGCTTATCCCCAAAGCGCTTTCGGCGTTCGCGATCGGAAGGGGTTAACCCTTGCTCCTTGAAATTGCGTTGAGCGAAACGCCGAGGCGGCTTTACTCTGGTGCCATTCGCCCTCTGGATCTGATGGTTTCGAATTCTCCCGACAATGTTGTGGGCCCCAGGTCCTGAACGCTCTTGTCATATCGTGCATTGGGAAAATATGGAGTTGCTTCTTGTGTTTCGAAGTTGCGATAGGCAAAAAGGAGAGGGGCATAATCACGCGCGCCAGGTGTCCCATTTAGATGGACGGTTGACATCGTTCCTCGATATTGTGGGCCCGCCTTTAAAAGTGCTTTTCATTTTGCATTTCATGAGACAGAGACTCTTGGCTCCTTTTCTTCAACTCCCGCTTCCCGGGACGGCGATATGGGTGGGGCCCCCCTTTCTGGTCGATGCTCTCCTTATGTAACCGTTGGCTAGGGTCCATGTACTAGCACCTCTCGCTACTCGTGACCTCGCGAGTGGAGTATCAGACTTTGGCATCCTCCCTTCGCGAAGTCCCGAGATGCGATGGTCAGCGTCGGTTGACTTCCTCCGGACACTTTTCATAACTCACGATCTCGCGCAACCAAAAGACATAGTCTGCCCTCCGAACTCACGATCCCCGAGCTCGAGAAATAGCATTGCGCTTGAACTGCTTGCGATCAACGGCCCTCGTAACTTCGCGAGTGCCTCCCGAAGGATTATGTCCGTTGAATTCCTTAAAACTTTAAGCACTATGCTTGACGAGACTTGGTTAATCTGCAATTGCCCATCGATCGTTGTTCTGCTCTGTCGCTGAATCCTTTCCGCTGAAGAACGAAATGCCCGCTCGCTTGATTTTAAGTCCGAAAAGGACCTCTTCTATGTGTTGTGCTTGGGCGCTTCTCGTGCAACCTGCAGACCTGTGTATCCCGATGTCGAAGACAAGAAATGTTTCTAACAGGTTAGAAGGGTGGCCAACAGAGGTGCACTTAAGTACCACTTGTATTTCTTGTGTGTATGAATCCCTCAACCACGGGTTTATGTGCGTAACGACAGATCTCTGTGGCTTAAAGACACCCGAATATGTCTCTACCCTGAAAAAAATTTAACCCACACTTTCTGTCGAGGAAAGTGCTCTGATACCACTTGTAATATACCAGATATAAAATGTATGCAGAACAGAAATAAAATGCTAGTAATGGTAGAATAACAACAATATAACCAGAACATTCACCACAATAACACTGAAATGATATAAGAATAACAACAGAAATAGCACTTTGAAACTGAAATCAATGTTCACGGGCCTCTTTGAGGGGGCAACCTCCAGTTGAGCAGAGCTCTATTAAAATAATATCCAAGCTAGGGTTCTCATACCCTCTACTCCTAATTATACTAAAAAGAAGCATCTAGAGGAAGATCCTTCTAGAAGCTTAAGCTTATATTAGGTCCTCTTACATCCACCTTATTCTATTTTATGGAAAGGCCTTATTAATATTGACCTTTATTACATCCAAATATATTGTTCTACCTATGTGCGGGTTAGGACCCTAACAGGATTGATCTGTCTTAGATTTTGCTTGAAAGGTTTTTTATCCTCTTTGAGAGGAATGACGTGTTGTACCACTCTAGTGTCCTAGACTTTCAAGTACTCATAACTCTAGGTAAAAACGTCAAGAAAGTATTTCATGAGTTTGATGTATCTTTGTTTGATCTCGAGACTGAGTGTCTTTGACAATTTTTTTATCCTTGGATTCTCTTGGATCCCGATGTTGCAATCCTCGACATCCTCATCATTCACAATGATGTTGGGATTTCTGGCTACATCGTTTTCATCAAACAACTTTTCCAACGGAACCAATCCTTTGGGGATGATGTTATTTTTTAGTTGCACTATGTCCCTTCTAGTTATCCGGTTCTGAAAGGGGTCATCGTCACCATACGCTACTGCGTACTCATCTTCTTCGCAACAACACTCATCATCAATGTTTACATTAGCGAACTCGTCACTCATTTGGGGGAACCTATCCACATGTTTTTCATCTTCAAACACCTTCCAATACTTGATATTATCAAGTACCGTCGGCCTGTGTTTGACCTCAATCTCATACTTTCTGTTGGGAAAAAATGGAATTTTAAACACCGAAGCTGAGGTGGCCAGGGCATTCTCAATTTGATTCTATCCCCTTGGGATCACCGACAAAGTATACTCTAATAACTCTTCGAGGAGGTCCATCACTAGATTCCTATATGCTCTTAGTCTGGGGTGCTTGGACTAGTATATACCTTTCACTTGATTTATGATGAGCTCAGATTCTATGTGCACCGTTATCCTCCTGGCGCCCAACTCTTTCAAAGTTCTCAGACCCAAAATCAACGGCTCATATTCAACCATGTTATTTGTACAATCAAAGGCGAGTTTGTAAGAGCAAATTTTAGAGCCCACCTTGGGAGGATTTATCCATACACCGGCCCCTTCTCCTTCCTTGTTGACGGCTTCGTCGAAACTCATGTTCCATATTTTGTTATTTGCATGGTTTCTCGGGTTTGCGCACTCTTTTGCTCGACACGTGGACTTATCTTCGACAGTGATGACAGCTGTGAGCTCCTCCCCTTCAAAACTCAAGTCATTCTAAAATATAGAGGAGTCGATATCGGTGTCGACAGAGTAGATAGAGTGGTTATTTGGCTAGGTCTTGCTACTCACCATGTACTTGACCAGCACCTCTTTGTACAGTCTTCTTTCTTGGTCGAAGACAGGGATGGTGGCATACGACATATCCATCTATAGGGTTCCCTTTAATTTCATGGCCCACGACCTAGATAACAACATGTCAAATTTAGGGGGATGTCGGCCACAACCACATCCATAACCAGATTCTTAAATAGAATTTGAGACAACGACACGACCAAATCTTTGATCAGACCCAAACATTTCACTTTCCTCGAGTCAAAGGAGAAAATGTCCTTATAGGGCTTAGTGACATCCAAACCTAACTCGTCCATGACTACTTTTGGCATGAGATTGTGCAACACGCCCGAATCTAGAATGGCGTTATGCAAAGTCATGTCATGGATTTTGAGGCTGACATAGAAAAGGGGAACGTCCTCGGTATCGCTCGTTTCTTCTACAGGCAGACCAAATAAAATGTCAGGGTGGTCATCCTGGACGTTCAGGGTATCGAGAGCCTCTTGCATCTTCAACATTTTAATGATCTGATCCTGATACTCTCCTTTCTTAATGAGCTCATTGAAAGGGACGGAGATTTTAATTTTGGCAATTTCGTT
>JZKD02S1651898.1:52930-66086 GCA_000966675.3 Picea glauca | reverse complement strand
TTACATTGAATGACCACATTCCCATATATTAAATGACTTCCACTAATAACACATAACTACATTCCCATTGGGTACCTCTCTAGGTACCCCATATTACCTCCCTAGGTATACTACACACCGAAAATGTTATCTCATCTCATCCCTCTCTGACACTATAACCAAGTCAGAAGATGTTTGGTTTGTGGACAACGGGGCCTCCAAACACATGACAGGGTTCAAACAACATCTTATAAACTATCGGGATAAGAAGTTCAATGTAAAGGTAGAACTGGGTGATGATGGCACCTATGACATCAAAGGGTTTGGATCAACACCATTTCAGCGTCAAACAGGTAATGTATTTCATATTGATGAAATTATTTATGTTCTTGGTTTAAAGAAAAATCTCATCTCAGTTGCAGTTTTAGAAAGAAAAGGGTACTCAATAGCTTTCTCCAAAGGGAAGGCTCTCATGTGGCCCTCAAATGGGGATTTGAGCTCTTCCATGACTATCGAAACTTGAGAGAGTGGACTTTACAAAATCATCGGTCAAGTTGTCCAAGCATTAACTCACGAGATGATAAATCCCTACGAGATCTAGCACAGAAGGCTTGAACATCTCAACTACAACACACTCCCAGGTTTGCAAAATATGGTAATAGGCATGCCAGTGTTTTCATTTGAGCATGATAGTGTTTGTAGAGGCTGTGCTCTCGGTAAGAATACAAAGAAAGCTTAACCTCAAAACAATAGAAAAACTAATGACATTTTAGATCTTATTCACTTTGATCTTTGTGGACTTATGACTGCCCCATCTATGAAGGGTTGTCTCTATTATATCATTTTCATTGATTATTGTTCTCGTAAAACTTGGATTTATTTTTTGAAGACTAAAGATGAATCTTTCAGCAGATTTCAATATTTTAAGAATCTTGTTGAGAATCAGACAAGTAGACACATCCGTGTTTTCAGAACAGACAATGGAAAATAATTTGACTTCTACAAATACGATGAACTTTGTTGGGCTTCAGGGATTAAGAGAGAGCTGACTGTGCCTTATAATCCCCAGTAGAATGGGGTTGCAGAAAGAAAGAACAGATCGATCTGTGAAGCAACTAGATCCATGATGTATGATCATAATCTACCCTTATCTCTTTGGGCCGAAGCTACGAGCACTGCAGTCTACATTCATATTCCAAAAGAAAAGAGGACTAAGTTAGAGCCCCCCGGAAAGAAAAGAACTTTTGTGGGATATAATGAAACCTCAAAGGCATACAAAATTTATGTACCAGAACAAAAGTTCATTGAGGTCAGCAGAGACGTGACTGTTCATGAAGAAGCATCCTTTCGTTGTTCTAGAGAACTTCCATGTGATACAGAGGAGAAGGAAGCTCCATCTCCAGAACCTTCAGATACACCTCTTCCAGATGAGTAGAGGGAGGAGACCATAGAGCCTTCAGTAGATCCCTCAAGAGATTCTATCGAGTTTCCCTTAGAGAAACCTCCTGTTAAAAGGAAGTCAGCTTGGTACCGGGAAATTCTAAAGGAATCAGAAAAGCATGCCACACCTAAAGGCACCTTCAGAGAAAGCAAGAAAGCCTTGTATGGATTGAAGCAAGCTCCGAGAGCTTGGTATGGAAGAATTGACATTTTTCTATAGAGTCTTGGGTTTACGAAGAGTATAGTAGATCCTAATCTTTATATAAAGATTATACAGAATCATCCTGCTATCTTAGTATTATATGTGGATGATATGTTCCTTACAGGAGAGGAAAATTTGATAGCTCAGACTAAGAGGGAGCTTTCAACAGAATTTGAAATGAAATACTTGGGTCTTATGCATTATTTTTTGGGCTTAGAGGTGTGGCAAAAACTAGGTGAGATATTTCTCTCACAAAGAAAGTATGCAGTTGACGTGCTTTGTAGATTTGGCATGTTGGACTGTAAGTCCATGTCCACACTGATGATTTCTAACTTGAAGAAGTTACAAGATCAAACTACATGTTCAGATTCGGAAGACCCCACCATATATCGTCAGATCATTGGGTCCTTGATGTATTTTGTATATATCAGACCGAACATTTGTTGTGTAGTGAATGCCCTCATCCAGTTCATGTGTGAATCGAAGCATTTTCATATGGTTGCTGTTAAACATATTCTCAGATATGTTCGGGGGACTATAGCCTATGGGCATAGATACACTTCTAGTGGAGGTGTAATGCTTCATGGATATACATACTCAGATTGGATGGGTAGTACAGTGGACCAGAAGAGTACTTCCAGATATTGTTTCAATTTGGGTTCAGCTATGATCTCCTGGTCCAGCAGGAAACATGGCTCCATAGCCCTGCAGAAGTAAAATACATTGATGCAAGTGCTGCTAGCAGAGAAGTAGTGTGGCTCTGAAAACTACTTTCAAATTTGTTCAGTGTTGAGCTGGAACACACAGTCATCCACTGTGATAACCAAAGATGTATAAAGCTCTCCGAGAATCTGGTGTTTCATGACAGATCAAAACACATTGAGATGAGATACCACTATGTTCGGGATATGGTGCAGAAGAACATTCTTAGTATTCAGTATGTTCCAACAATAGAACAAACCACAGATATTTTGACCAAGCCTCTGTCCTTGACAAAGTTTGTGTACTTTCAAGACAAGCTTGGTGTTGCTGAGAATGCCTCTCTTACTGAGAGGGGGTGTTGAAATTAGTGCAGTTGCAAGAGGCATTCTCTGGGAGAATAGCATAAAACCCTAGGTGAGGACTAGGGCCGCCAATGCACTCCTAGGGTTTCTTGGTTTGGGACCAAGTAGTGAGAGCCATGGAAAAAGACCCTAGTGAGGGCCCCCAGTACATGACTGGGGTTCTTGGTCTTGGACCAAGCAGTAAGTCCCTAGATGTGTTCTAGGGCCCCTGTATATGTTCCAGGGAATCCTTGCCTGGTGCTTGGATTGATCCTTGGATGTGTTCCTTGGTGGTTGATGTAAGTCCCTAGATGTGTTCTAGGGCCCTTGGGTGTGTTCCAAGGAACCTTTGCTTAATGCATGGGTTGATCCTTGCTCTTGTACCTTGGTGGATAAGACCCTAGATGTGTTCTAGGGCCCCCAGATGTGATCTGGGGCAACCTGGTCTTGGACCAGGTAGATCTTGGTTAACTACCAAGATGTGATGATGTGTGATCCTCTTCCTCTCTCCCGGGATGGTCCATGAGACCCAGGAGTAGCTAAGAAGATGGACATGACCACATTGTTGATGCACCCTCTTATGCAGTGATGATAAAATTTTACAAGTCATTATGACACTTATGTGGACATGTTTTTCCATTGAGGACCCCCTTGAATTTGTCTTAAAGTCACCCCTTGCTTGTTTTTGTTTTCCTTCTTGTTTTATGTGGTGTTGGGTTTTTATAAGTCACTTTGACTTATTTGACATTTAATTAATATTTATATTAATTAAATTGTCATTATTTTAATTTTTTTATTTTAGTCCTAACCCTTATTCATAAACTATATAAGGAACCCTTCCCCTCTCATTTTATCACACACACTCACTCCTCATTCTTCTATTGATGTGACTACCTCAGATTGTCTTTCTTTGGTGATGGTACAACTTCTCTAAGGGTTTTTCTTTTCAGATCTAAGGCATTTTGTTTAGACACTTGTTGGCTAGGAGCTGCATCCGTTTTTCTTGTTGGTGATGAGGTGTTGAACCTCTCCTTGATAGTCTTGTTTGTTGTGGCTACCGTGGACTTCACCTTGGACACTTCCCTTGCATGCCTAAAAGAGTTACACACATCCTTCTTGCTACTGTGGGTGTCGCGACCCCTTTTTTCCCCCATCGTGTGTTGCTGTTGTGTATTGTAAGGGTGTGGTGGCCTCTATATGCTGCTACTGTATGTTGCTAAGGGCACCATGACCTCCTTCTCCTTACTATCACTTTATGTGGGCGTTTTTCCCTCTTGTTGTTCCTCTTGCTGGTGTTTTTGTTGCTTGAAAGGTTTCTCTCTTGCTGTCCTATTGGCTGGTACCTTTTTGATTCGAAGGGATTGTTTTACAGTCCAATTTTTGTCTGTTTATTGTGGGTGTTCCTTGTTGTTCCAGTAGATGGTACCTTCTCTAACTTGAAGGGTGTGATTGTTGTAGGGTATTACAGTCTCAGATTTGGATAGTAGTTAAGTGTTTACACCATTCCTGCTTGTGGTCCTCTCCTTGAAAAAACTATCTACCAATCCTCATGATAGAGATCAAAACCCTAGAGGTTTGATCCATGAACTTTAAGCTGATTTTCTGAGCATATTAAAGAGGACAACATCCACACATGTGACAGATACCTTCTTCATTGGTTAAGAGGTAAGCTAAGGTTATTTTCTGCACTCAGAAATTTTTGTTTATGTTCAGAATTTAATTTTATACATTTTGATCTGTTTATTTCTTTGTTTAAATGTGATGATCTAAATTTATACTAGTGAACATAATTGAAAAAGTATTACTGTTTTCTCTATTTTTCCTTAAATCTAACAATAATTCATACTTATGATATGATAAATTATTATTCATGAAAGTAGACTTATTCTAGAAGTCTATGTATGATGAAAGATGAGGACAATTAGTGAAATTAGGGATGGAGATCACATGGAGATATTCATGAAGATATTGTGGAGATAGTTATGGACATGGTTATGCTATATTGAACATCTGGTTGTAATCACCTCAATGCTATATTAAGAGGCCTTACGAATGTATTAGTGTGAGAAAGATGTATTATTATTATTTTACATCAATGAAAATGTGATTTTGTAAGTATATTGGTGTTCTTATGATGATTTCTGTGTGTTAACATTTGTTACTTGYTGCTCTTGAAACCAACATTTGGTATSAGAGCGACCTAGTTGCCAAGAGCAGGAGAGGGCATTGATCTACYTGTTATTTATTGGCTAGARAGAGTGTGCAGAGGTTGAATTGTTGCCAGGTGAGGTGTTKCCAGCTGCGAGAAGAATGCAAGGAGAGCTACTATTKCCGCCATCATATTGGAGAGGAGYGCAAAAGTATGAGTGCATCAAATTCGTGAAGAGGAAGCTGAATTAAGGAAGGTATCGTCATTTTCCTTTTGTTGCTAAGAAATCTACCACTGTTGTGAGACCCGTGTCCTCARCCCCTACGTTGCTCACATCAGACCGAGGGTTAGAATTATAAGCAGYCGTCTRTGAAGGAGAATTYACAGAGAAAAGTGGTATCACAAGAGCTCTTGGAATCATGTTATGCACGAAAGGAGCTACAACCCAAAGAGAWTACAATCYGATTGTTCAAGCAACTCAATATTCAGCAGGGGYGCCAATGRTTGGATGGCGATATAATGTTCCCAAGCTTGATTTTTTGCCCGGAACCATAGATTGTTTAACTGTTTGTTATTGTTTYAGTGTGTTATGCAGGTTTGTCTCATCAAGTTGCGCATTGAGGGTTTATTCCTTAGAGATTATAKCACAGAGATATAGATCTGAGCATGTAATACAAGAAAATGACAAGATGCAAGTAATGAAGATCAATATAGAGCCAACAACTTAAGATYTGACCTTTATTTAGATAGTAGAGTRATTTTAATACAATAGATYTGCAGATCTGGAATAATACAAGAAGAATAACCAAGTTGGAATAATGTCTRCTCCAACAAGCTCCAAAAYTKAAGAGAATAGCCTCCAAAGACACCACAATAAATTGGAGAAAGGGACAAGATTAGTTTATTTCCCTTCAAGAGCTAGATCCAATCCCCCTGGCTGAGTTGCACCCYCCTGGTTGGYTGTAGATATCCAATATTTMGGCCTCCCTCTTCGAAACCTCCAAATGCTACCAAAATTGCTAGAACAATAGATCGGGGCARGACAAACCCCCTGGCAGAGTTTCAAGATGATTGAAGAAGATCTGACACCTCAAATGGGTGGATCCTCCTTCTGCAGTGCGCCCTCAATCTCTTCAACTCRTGCCAAGCTCCAAATAAAATAAATAACAGAGAAACCTCCTCCACAATGGGCTAGAAAGGGCGTCGTGGACCCTACAATGAAAAYCCAATATGCCTTAGGCCCCAAAAACTCCTCTCTCCAGATCGAGCCTCTCTTCTTCAGATGGTGTGTCCTCCTGCTAGAAACCCCCTAAAGYTGCRYAATACCTCTTCTTTTGTTGAATGAGTGACCTGTACCTGCTGTAGAATGGTGAGGGAGGAATATTGCACCTCCRTGACCAAGCTTGGATCAGGATAGGTGGGAYTTTTCACYAGTGAGTTGATCTCTTGGGCTTGTTATCCCAAAACCCTCAAAAYATCTTTGTGCTCAAGAGCCCAAYATGCAAAAGTGATAATAATACAGAATGAGTGAGAGATGCACCCTCCTTTTTATTTTATAACCTGATCTAATTCTTTGTTGAGTTAGTTGACCACCTCCTARGGTTAACTCCTTTCTTTTCCACACGTGGTCTTTTCCTTTTCTCATTTTACCTTTTCCCCCAAAGTCAACTTAAAATTATAACATTATGCTTAGGTAAGTACTTTGGGGTTTMTTGGTCCCCATGATTCATGAGACTATAGTCTAGTGGGGACAACTATACTACTAAGTCTCTCACACCCTCTTTATCAAGAGGTGAGGGACATTACAGTCTGCCCTACTGGAAATTGCTTGCCCACAAGAAATTCTGACCCTGTCTTTTGAAGAACCTGTTCACTTTCCCAAGTAGCATATTCATTAGGTAAGTTCTTCCATTTAATCAAGTATTCCTTGATGCTCCTCTTCCTTAGCCTCTTCTCCCTTACTTCTAGCACTTCCTCCAGTATCAGTATTAACTGCCCCTCCTCAATCAAAGGTGGTAGTTCTTCAATAGGAATGATGTGTTTCCCTATGGCTTTTTTTAAGCATGATACATGAAAGACATTGTGTATCTTGCTGCCCTGGGGTAGATTAAGCTCATATGCCACGACCCTTACCTTTCTGTTCACCCTGTATGGTCCAAAGAAGCGAGGTTGAAGATTTTCTGCGCCACTCCTCTTAATAGATGCCTGTTTGTATGGTTGGAGCCTTAAGTATACCAAATCACCAACCTCAAATGTGTGCTCCCCTCTGTGCTTATCTGCTTGTACCTTTTGTTGATTCTATGCCTTTTGCAAGTGGTCTTTAATCTCTCCGAGTATATCCTGAGTCTGCTGAATCCAATCGTGTACCATAGGAGCTCTATTCTCACAAAAAAAAATCTCCACAAAGGTGAGGGGATCATAGCTATATAAGGCCCTGAAAGGTGACATACCAATAGAAATGTGATAGGTGGTGTTGTAACAATACTCTCCCAAATGAAGCCACTTAACCCATGCCTTATGTTGCCCTGAAACATAATTCCGAAGGTAGCCTTCAACCCACTTGTTGACTATCTCGGTTTGATCATCAGTTTGAGGATGATAGCTAGTACTGGGTGTCAAGGCCATACCTACCAACCTGAATAGCTCCTGCCAAAAGGTGCTCATGAACCTGTTGTCCCTGTCACTCACAATGGTTTTGGGTAAATCATGTAACCTGAAGATCTCTCTGAAGAATAAATCTGCAACCTGTGAAGCACTGTAATCTGTGTCAATGGCGAAGAAATGAAAAAATTTGGTTAGTTTGTCCACAACCACAAAAATGAAATCCTTGCCCTGGACATTGGACAATCCCGTGATGAAATCCATTGATATACTTTCCCATTTCTGATCTGGAATGGGGAGTGGTTGCAATAAACCTGTTGAATGATTGTGTTCATCCTTGTTCTTCTGACAAATGGAGAATTCCTTGATATAACACATCACATCCTCCTTCAAGCCCTTCCATGCGAATATCTCCCTTATCTACCTATATGTTTTGACAAACCCCTGATGCCCTGCCAATGGTGAATCATGACATGCCTGTAATACTCGTCTTTTGAAGGTTGACTTAGGAACCATGAAGATTCGACCCTTGTTGTATATGATGTCATCCACAATCCGGAAGTTATCATCCTGTACCTTCCCATCCATCAACTCACGAGCAAACCTGTTTTTAGAATATTCCACCAAAAGGTGTGCCTTCTAGTCAACTGAAATATCTATCATAGCATACACTGAAGGTCTTCTGGATAAAGTATCAACCACCACATTATTTTTCCCTTTGACAAATTCAATGTCAAAGTCATAGGCCTAGATCTTTCTAACCCATTTTTGTTGTCTTTCATTTAGGTCCTTTTGGTCCAAAAAGTACTTGAGGCTATTGTGATCTGTCCTCACAACAAATTTGGCCCCAATCAAGTATTGTCTAAATTTAGCCAATCCATGCATGATGGCTAACATCTCTTTTTCATAAATAGTGTAGATAAGTTCAGGGCCCCTCAATTTTTGGCTCTCATAGGCAATGTGGTGCCTATTCTGCATAAGCACTGCTCCAATGCCCTCTCTTGAGGAATCACACTCCAATATGAAGGGTTGTGAGAAATCCGGTAAAGAAAGTACCGGACAAGTGCTCATTACCTTCTTCATCCTATCAAAATTCATCTGTGCCTCTTGGCTCCACTTAAATGCACCCTTTCTGGTCAAATTTGTCAAGGGTGTGCAAAGCTGGGAGAAGCCTTTGACAAACCTCCTGTAGTAACAACAAATGCCAAGAAATCCCTTCAACTCAGTAAGATTCTTGGTTGTTGGTCAGTCAAGTATGGCTTGTATCTTTTATTGGTGCACCTGTACTCCTTTCACTCCAATGATGTGTCCCAAATAAAGAACTTCTAGCATTCCAAATTCACATTTGGACTCTTTCGCATATAAGGATTGTCCCTCCATGATGACCAAGATCTGATCTACATGTTGAAGATGATCCTCCCAAATTTTGCTATATATCAACAAATCATCAAAGAAGACCAAGAGGAATTTCCTCAATTGCTTGTTGAAGACATGATTCATACAAGATTGGAAGGTGGTTGGCGCATTAATTATCCCAAAGGGCATAACCATAAATTTGTAGTGACCATAATGACATCTGAAAGTTGTTTGGGCACATCTTTCTCCCTCATTTTGATCTGATGATAGCCAGAGCGCAAGTCTATTTTGGGGAAGTAGACAGCCCCATGAAGCTCATCCAATAGTTCATCAATCCTAGGGATGGGGTATATGTTCTTGATAGTATTTTTGTTCAATGCCATGTAATCAATATACATGCGCATTGTCCCATCTTTCTTCTTTACCAACACCAATGAAGATGCAAAATGATTGGAACTTGGTATGATGTGGCCCATGTATAAAAGTTCTTTGATAGCCTTTTCAATTTCGTCCTTATACTTTTTTGGGTGTCTATAAGGAGTAGTAATGATAGGTTTTGCTCCTTCTTCCAATTCTATCATATGCTCAAACGCTCTATCTGGTGGTGCTCCTGGTGGAATAGGTTCAAAAACCTTGTTGTGCATGTCAATGATATTCTGAATGTCTTGAGCATAATCAAGATGCCCCTTTCTTGTCCACTTGAATTGATATTCTGCATTATGTTGCATATACAATGTCTTCTCTCCTGAAAATGGCCTCCATGTGCTTTGTTGTCACCACTCTAGGTGTATTACCTATCATCCCTCTAAGCATCACCTTTTTCCCACTCTCTTCATTGACAAACATCTCCATGGTTTTGTAGTTGGTGGTGATAGGTCCCAATGTACTAAGCCACTGAACTCCCAAGATGATGTTGGTATTGTAGATTTTTTGAGGTCCTATGAGGCTGCCAACTAAGGTCTGTCTTTGGCCTTAGTTTGGCTCTGAGTTTCAACTTTGTGGTTGCCCCTTTCAGCTTTTTTAGGACAACAAACAATCACCAACTTTCAACTCAATATTTTGATGGTTAAGTGCCCTTGCAAATGTTTTCTTTACTCAATGTTAGCACATGCAATATACATCAAAACACATAACACTACCTCTAGATATTTTAACTTTAAAATGTCGATCTGAACTCTAAGCATGCATGAAATGAACACAAGTATTTTTGGTCAGCATGAGCCTGGATAAACCCTCCCTCGGGGAAAACCAGTTTGGAATGAAAGTATATATAATGATGATCTAAAGCATGAGATACAACAAGTAATTCAATACAAAGGAACCTGTATACATAGCAATCTCCTCACAAGCCTTGCAAAAGGATCCAGTGAGATATGCACCCAAGCTTAGTGCGCCCTCTCCCTTTGTTTCTCTCTCCATTGAAATGCAGCGCCATCCTTCCTCTTGGACCCAATGAAGAAACCCCTCCACATAAATATGTTGTCTTGTGATGCTTCTCCACTGAACCAATCAGATCTGACTTCCTCCAAGTAAAACTGCTACCTACTCGTTGTGCACTCCCCTCCTATGGTGCACCCTCCTCCTAGCAAGTATGACCACCATAAATAAGTTGGGCCCTAAGCCTCCGTGAACCCTCCATGCAAGGAGGCACCCAAGCTCTCCTCTCCCAATGCTTCCATTCTCATCCTCTTGCTCCTCCTTCTCCTCAAGTGAACATAACAAGGAATGAGCCCTCCTTTGCCCCTTGTGCTCTTCTTAAGGAAGCATAAGGAAACCTAAAAGTTGGGTGGATGAGATTATCTCATCTCATCCCTAATCAATGGTTGAGATCATCTCAAGCAAATCTCAACTCAAAACCTACTTTACTTAAGTTTCCATAGTTTCAATTTATGTCCCTTAATTCATCCACAAAGTGAATTAATTGTCATTTTAGGCTAAAATGAACAAATTTCACTTTTGACTTAAATCTCCTAAGTCAAAGTGAAATTATACACAAACTACATGGTACAAGGTACAAAGTACTTCCCTCATGTTTTTAGAAGCTCACAAACACAAGGGGACCACTTTCCAAGGTACCCAAATCTCAACACTCCCTCTTACTGGGGAAAGTGCTCGTCACCACCAATATCATCCCTATAATGGGCATTGTTGCCTCCTGGAATATACTCGGTGAGTATGGTTGTACCCTGATCAATGAAAGTAGTCTCTGTCACAGATCTGCTCAATCTACGTGATCTACCGATGGAAGTGTCTCTCCACCTATCCAAGATCACCTAGATCTTGGTATCAAACTAAAGGTCTCCACCTTGGTCTCCCACCAAGGATATATACCTCCTGACATCTCTCCAACAGTCACTACTCTTGGTATCTCGCCAAGAGTCACTCTCTTGGCATCTCACAAAGAGTCTCCCACTCTTGGTATCTCACCAAGAGTGCCTGGATCTCGACATCTCACCAAGATCCTCAACTTGACCTCTCGCCAAGTAGCTTCCACATGAAGTGGATCCAGAACCTGATATGCCTATGTCTTTAGCCAAGTGAGGCTCGAGCCTCCGTGGTGCCCTGCCGCTCCTCCTTGTCAACCTCTGATGCTCTGAAGCCCTTGCACCAACCCTCTGTCTCGTCAACTCTGAAACTGAAGTTGTCTTGGGTGGACCAGTCACCCCCTCTGAAGATGGTGTACTCGAAACCTGAGTCTGAGCTCTCTCTGAATCACTACTATGAGTCAGTCGGTCCTCCTCAACTTTGTCTTCCCATCTAATGCTGGATGGTGTAATAACAGACAAAGAACTGGTGAATGCACACTTTCTCGCAAACTATGCATTGAACTCAAGCTCCTCTGTTGTCGCTGCTAAAACATCATGTTGCTTCTTCTTCTTCTTGGGACACTGTCCTGCATAGTGACCCATCTCTCCACAAGTAAAGCATCTCATTGTGCTCATGTCTCTCTTCTGCCCATTGCTGCTCTCTCCTCCCCATGGTGGGGCCCCAAACTTGGGACCTTGCCGACCTCCTCGACCGATATTCTTCTTTCCCTTTGTCCAAAGAGCAATATCCTCATCACCCCGCACTGTCTGCTGATGTTGTTGTCCATAAGCCTCTGCCACAAGTCTAGTATCCTCCTGAACGAAGTCAACCCACATCCTCTCCCATGTGGGCATGACCTCCCTGGAAAACAATGCCATGAACGAATGGACCACATGGTTTGATAAAGATGTTTAAGGCTGTCCTCACCATAGGATTGAGTTCCACCACCTCTCCAACGACTCTAAGCTCGTCTCTGATCTGGGTGTAACGACCAAGGAAATAAGTAACCGACTCATCTTCTAGCATGCAAATGCCCCTCAGTCGATCATGAAGAACCATCTTCTAGTTCTCATTAGAGCTCTAATAAATCTTACATAGAGATGCCCACATCTCATATGCCCAATCTTTCCTAGTCAATTGGGGAATTATGTGATCCCGCACTGAATCACATATCGTCCTCTTTGCCTTGTTGTTCCTCTTCCTGAACTCTGCTAACAAGATGGGAGTAGTAGCAGGAGGAACAACCACATGCGCCTCAACTATATCCCATAGTTCAAGGTCCTCCAAGACAAAGACAATCCTCGCCTTCCAAGGCGACCATTTTCTAGCTCCATCTAGCCTATCCTCCACACACATTTTAGATGCTGACATCACTGCCAAAATGAACTCCAACTGATGCTCCAACTGCAAAGGAAGGTTGCCTCACTTTTGTCAACGCAGGTGTGAAAAGAGGCAAGCGAACACCGACCTCACTCCTAGCAATATAGGTGTGAAAAGAGGTCGTGAAATACAACCTCACTCCTATCCATGCAGGTGTGAAGAGGTCGTGAAATACAACCTCACTCATGTCCACGCAGGTGTGAAAAGAGGTTGTCCACAAGTGTCAAAAAATTAGTTCTGAACTGTCCAACAAATCTACCCACAAGCTGTCCACAAACTCTGTCAAAAAGTTGTCCAGAATATGCCCTGAACTGTCCACGAAAATGCTCAAAAATCAGCAAGTCTAAGCCACCATTGGCTCTGATACTATGTAGATTTTCTGAGGTCCTATGATGCTGCCAAGTAAGGTTTGTCTTTGACCTTAGTTTGGCTCTAAGTTTCAACTCTATGGTTGTTCCTTGCTATTGTTTTAGGACAACAAACAATTACCAACTTTCAACTCAATATTTTGATGGTTAAGTGTCCTTTTGAGGTGCCCTTGCAAGTGTTTTCTTTACTCAATGTTAGCACATGCAATATACATCAAAACACATAACACTACATCTATATCTTTTAACTTTAAAATGCAGATCTAAACTCTAAGCATGCATGAAATGAACACAAGTATTTTTGGTCAACATGACCCTGGATAAAACCTTC
>JZKD02S1651887.1:106059-119295 GCA_000966675.3 Picea glauca | reverse complement strand
AAATGGAAAGTAACTAAGGGGAAGAAGAAGACACTTTATGTGATGAATCAATGTCACAAGTAGCGACGAATGATAAAAGGATATCGACGCCAACTAGTTGCATAACACAAGTCAATCTAGTCAATATGGACATATCTGGGGGTGGACTTGCTAAGATCACAAGGAAAGAGAACAAAACCATATCAAGGAAATTGTACTTACGCCAGAACACTGTGCATGATACAAATGTGACAGATAGTGAACATGCATTAGGTGACGACATGACAAAGAATTACATGTCAATTTTCACATGCAACTCCATGTGACTAATTTCATATCTGAAAATTGCTTCCTAGTGCTCTAACAGTAAAACCCTAGTTGTTATAAATGAGTAATTTTACATTGAAATTATTGACTGAAAAATATAGCAGTGGAAACAACAAGATCATAGATGAATCATCAACATATATGAGACAAAAAATTTATATTTTGTAACCTTATTAATTTAATCAATCTTGAGGAAAAAGACACCTCTCGCAGCCAATAAAAATTCACCAAAATCTGAGGATAACCTTGTTTTCCAATAATCAATAAAATTAGAAAAACCAAACCTCAACAAATCCCTATAAATTTCCTCTACCCACAAATCTGTTGCAGACCACCTATATGGCCTGGTGACATCACCTGCACTACTACTAATGTCATCATGTATGGACTTTCACCTGCCCAGAAAATTTTGTACGAACATACATGATTCACCTTCTTGTGAATAGTGTACATACACGATTCACCTTCTTGCAACTTGTGTACATATGGAATTAACCTTCTTGTAACTTTTGTGCATACATGATTCACCTTCTTGCGACTTGCATACATACACGATTCACCTTCTTGCGACCTGCGTACATAGACGATTCACCTTCTTGCAACTTGTGTACATGCGTGATTCACCTTCTTGTGACCTACATACATACAAGATTCACCTTCTTACAACTTGCGTGCATGTACAAAAACTTGGCTTCCTTAACACATGTTCCCTTCCTCTCTCCTAGGCCATATTTACCACATTTGCATAATTTCCCTTTACTAAAATCACCATGCTCCTTGAAACAAGTACAAACTCACCTATCCCAACTCCATAATGTCTCCACATACTCTACACAATATAAAATTTCACACCGATCTCTCTCATTTATATAAAATCCTTAGGGGTCATCATAGAATCCCCTCCACAAGTCAACATCAAATTAGAGTGTCTTGTGGGTGTGAAGCCTCAACAAAAATATGCAAATCCCATCACCAAACCCATGAAACCCTAGATTTATTCCAAGGGTTTTTTCACCAAACCGAAAGTGTGATGTGATGCCCATGATGATTCCCATGTGACTAACACTTAAGCCACATGATAATACCTACCTAAATATACACAAATCAACACTCCCTCTTAACGAGGGAGGTATTTTCTCATACTCCACAATCACTTGGAAGTATCTTTGTCTCCTACATTGGATCCACTACCATAACTGCTCTCCAATCCACCTGATTGGCCACCCCCTCTATCATCGAAGTAAACCTAATCTCTAATCCTCCTAGGTGGCTTCACCCTTGGTCACTGAAGAAAATCCTATTGTGTAGAATGATCCCTCCATGGAAGACACCCTGCTCTTGAGCCTCTTGTCTGGTCATCATAACCCATGACACCCTCCTGACAGTCTTGAAAGATGCCTCCCATATGGACCTAAATTTTGGCTCCCACTGAATGACTATCTGTCCTTCTGAATTTGGACTCTCTATGAGCCTCTTGACTCCCTCTAAAGTAGGAATCCCTTTGAGTCTCCTGACCCCATGTGAAGTCAAAATATCTCTCACTAGTAAATTTGGGTCATTTTCTGACAACCATTTTGACGTAATGTTGTCTAGATACTGACAAAATATGGCCCCTCCAAATGTTGATTTTAGTACTATCTCACTTCCAACAGAATCCTCGATCATCTCACTTTCGAAGTCTATGATGGACACATGTCGTCAAAGGCCCAATTCTCTATTGGAGCAAATGGTTGTCCAATTCAAAGTTTAAGTCGTCAGAAGTCATGCGAACTAGAAATTATTCATTGACATTTAATTCATTGGCATTTAAACGACCAAGAAACTATTCATTGATGAAGTTTATATATCGACCACGTTTTGGGGCATCGAAAGTTAGACAACCTAGAAACTATTCATCAACGAAGTTTATATAGCTACCACATTTTGGGGCATTCTAAGTCAGATGACCTAGAAACTATTCATCGACGATATTTCTATACTAGTCAGGTTTTCAGGCATTAGAAGTCAAAAGACCCAAAAACTATTTATCACTGAAGCATCTGTATTGACCACATTTTAATCGTTGGGAGTGAGGTGATGGGGCGTCAGAATATAGATGCACTGTAAGTGTTTTTTTTTCTAAATATAACTATGGTAGTGCTAATTGTAATCCATGAGAGAACAAATAGTTGTTTAGTGATAATTGCAATCAATGTTGAAGGTGTCCTAGATTATTTCTCACATTGTTTTTAGTTTTAAGACCTAGATAAATTTTGGAGCGGATCCAAATTTAGATCCAATCTGAGGATCCATAGATCCATCCCCAAGGGCTGAGGGATCCAGTTACATAGAGAAAACGTATATGATATAATCCAATAATATGGAATCTAGGTTACCCGAATACATATACAAATTTATTTTTGGTTACATTAAGGAAGACTATCAGAAAAAATTGGATATGATATGTCTATAGTATAAGTATTATAATATCATAATTATCGGTAGAGAGTTACACTACCCACAAGTCCCATAGGGACTACAATAACACAAACAAACTCAAGGATTTAAGTCATTAACATATTATAAAGTGTTACGTTAATTACTTAACATGATTAAATACTATACTATGAAGGGATAATAGGGTAGATGTATCATTTCAATTAAGCATGGGCTATGAAAGTTAATTTCCTCAAAACTAGCTCAATATATGTGAATGGATTGAAGGGTCATCAATTACTTTATATTGGTATACTATAAAGGGATGGTAAGGCCCAAATATTGTGTCTTTACATGAGTAAGTATTGTATGTGAAGGCTTGGAGAGCCCAAATATTGCCTCATTTGATAGGTGTAAGTACTCTACTGCGAAGAAGCTTGCAGGGATTAAATATCATGTCAATTAAAACCAAGTTTAATTTTTTTTACTACAAATACACATTTGAAAGACAAAAAAATGTCTCAAAAATGGATTGAGTATGGTAGGAAACAATATACTATTGTACTCAACATTTGGGGTATGGTTGGGAAATGTTTCTTGCTTGTACCTCGAATTGTGCTGATGCATTTAGCCTAAAAAGACCATTTTTTTTTTTAATTTCCACTTTGGCATGGGGCTTACAATTCTTTCCATGAAAAATACATTAAAAAAATGCAAATAAAAAACATATAAATCAATTTGGAACTCAAAACTTAAAAATATGAACTTATGTTTGAATGGGGATTTCCAAGGTAAAATTCTGTATAAACAGTATATTCACTTCTTTCTCACCATTAAAATACATATGAAGACAAAGTTTGGTTTCTACTTGTATTGTCAGCTATGTATGGAATTTTCATGGTTTTTGAATGTAGGTACACCAAACACCATGTCTTGGGCATGAATAAATATAGCAAGGTGGGTATGGTTTCTTTCATCAAACAAGTACAAAGGTGGGTATGGTTTCTTTCATCAAACAAGTACAAAGGTGGGTATGAAATAAGTCAATCTTTTTTTAGCTCCCGCATTATATTACAAAATTCAATCAAATAGTCTAAGGGTATAACTCTAGATTTAGGGGCTTTTGGTCATGAAATTAGAAAAGAAAAAATTTGAAAACTGGTGAATGAAAGGGAGAAAATGCACAAAGTTCATCACCTACACAATAATAATCAACCAATACCATGCAAGAAATGAAATTAATACAAGAAATTATAGGTTGAAATCCATGTTAAGAGCCTACCTCTAGTAGCATGTCTTGCTTCCATAATCTTGGGGGCAAACTATTTTATCTAGGATCCATCCTAAAACACATTTTGATCATGCATAGGTCTAGGTATAACCACCATGAATAGTCTAGCAGGAAGCTCAAAGTCCTATCTTCTTCATCCAATACAGAATTCCAAGAGGGTCTTGAGGTTCAACCTTTGTTTCCACTCACAATGAACTCACACACAACTAAAAGGGCTTGTTATTCACCATTAAATTTGAGATACTTGGGATTAAAAAAAAATCAATCTAAAAAAATTATCATGGGTTCCCTCAAGCATTAATAAATTCAATAAAATATCCTTGGGACATACCAATAATAGGATATCCTTAGTTCCCTTCACTCTCAAAGCACATGCATAAATCAAACAAAAAGTGGGTCAAATAAGGTAAGTCAAGGCCTATCAAAACACAATTTCTCACCACTTTCATTGGATTGAGATCAACGATATACATTTGGGAACTATAATTCATGCATAGTGGCATCAGGGTTGACATTTAATGTTCCTTGTATTTCATGTACAAGTGACTTATTCTCCAACCAATGCTTGTAGTAACAAATCCCAAGGAAGCTTCATAATAAAACAATCACATTCAACCAAATTCTTTGTAAACTTATATAGTTCAATGATGAAATGAGAGAAAGGGTCAAGAATACTTTTTTTCGTCCATTAGGAACTTTCCCAAATACAAATATTTTGCACCAAGACTTCACTTCTATACACACATCAAGAACTACTGTGTTAGTGTGAGGCTAATGCATATTTCAATTCACCCTAGCATGTGTACTAAATTCTTAGTTTTGTAGGTAAAAAGACTAAAATGCAAGAAGAGAACAATTTCCATAACCACATTTACAACCATAAACCATCAACCCCATGTATTAATCCATGGAATCTTAGAATAACATTCTAAGCTTCAGTTGATATTTCATTTACATATTCTAATCTATATTGAGATTGCCAGACTCTAACACCAAAAACCTTGTAATTAGGCCCAATACATAATAAATGCTTATAAATCCTTGTGACCAAAATCAACACATTCTTTTGGTTTCCAAAATTCATGTGCAAATTATCATCCACATATGACTCTAAACACACCCTTGGTGGGCAACCTGATATATGTTATTGCTGCAAGGATGGATTTGTCTTTTGTAGCAAACCATATCTCTAGATTTATGAAGGTCCCTAAGGTTGAACAATTGACAACAACCAAGAGAATTTTGAGGTATTTGATGTGTACCTTGAAATTTGGCATCACATATGGAAAATGGAAGCATCTCCAACTGCCAAGTTTCATAGATTCAAATTGGGCATATTTTTCCAATGATAGGAAGTCCACAGATGAATATTCTTTCAAATTTAGTACAGATGCAATTTCATGGTTGAGTAGGAAACAACAAGCAGTAGCACTTTCTTCCACTAAACATGAGTATAGGGCAACAATTATTCCATATTGTGAGATGTTTTGGTTACAAATGATACTTTCTGATTTTCATGTTGAACAAGATGATCCTAATACACTTCATTGCAACAAACAAAGTGTTTTGAAACTGGAATACCTTTTCTCTTCTCTTTTCCTCCTCTATTAATGTACACTAGCCCTAATTTTGGCAAATTAAGCTTTCCTAACCTCACTAATTCTAAGGGAATTACTATATTGGGAAGAATAGTTTTTTTTTAAGGTACCAGGTATATTATATTAGCAGAGAAGAGAAACAATGCAAAAAATAACATTGAGATAATAGTGGAACAACAAATTATATGGAACCACAACACCATAATTATACCTTTATTGATAGGAAACAAGGTTCACTTGCCTCTTCAAGGCAGAAACCTCCAGTAGAGTAGAGCTCTATTACAACAATTCTTTAAGACAAAAGTTTTCATACCCTCTACTCCTATTTATACTAAATCTATCTATCCAAAATAACAATCTAGAGGAAGATACTTCTAGAAGAGGAAGCTTCTATTAGGTCTTCTTACATTCGACTTATTCCTCCTTATTTCTAGGCCTTATTAATATTGACCTCTATTACATGGAAACATATTATTCTACTCACTTGAGGGGTTAGGTAGGTTAGGTACCTAACATGAAATCCCCCTTAAAATGACAAAAGTATGGTTATTTGGTTGGGTGATGAGCTATAACATGTGGATTAGTTGGGAACCTACCAATAATTCGTAAATTTCAATGAATTCCTTGCAAATTTTTATTTTTTGCAACTTTTGCAAACATATGGGGGCTGTATTGGTGCAACATGCATATGTACACCAGCTGGAGTGGTGAAAAAAACGTATGTACATGGGAAGTAATGGTGTAGGGCGCATACATCTTCTAAAAATTGGTTTTTTAAGAAGATCTACTTAGCAGTTCTTTGGAAAAAAATGCAAGTAAGAGGGACAAGGCCATGTATGCATGAGTAGGGAAATTTAGGGCTATAACAGATGCACCCTAATGTGTGAGTTTAGAAGAGAAATTGATGGCCAAAATACATTACAATATATTCACCAATGTACGGAATCGAGTGAGCCCGGGACCAGAGTTCGGGAGGTGGCATCTGCAAAACAACAATTGTCTCTCTGAGGCGGGCATAGCCATGCTCAGGATGAAATAAATCATGGATTACAATCAAATACACTATAGATCCATGTCATATAACTATATAAAGTGTATCCATGAGAAATACACAATGGATCTACATCTCAAAATCAAAGATATACAAATATAATATCCATCTTCAAGAAGCCAGTGATGCCCGATCGTTGTAGATGAGGACTTCATAGCTCGAGCAACAACTTCAAGATATTCAAAAATCAGGTAGGAGTATAATAGGAGTGCATAAATCACTATACTGAGGACTTTGACGGCTCGTTGGGAAAAGCAATGAGGATCTCAATGATCAGGTAGAGAACTTTGTTGATTTTGAATCATAACTTGACTGGACTCTCGAGATGGCTGAGTCATGAGGTTAAGAGACAAAATTTAGAAAGGCCAACTTAGGTTGGGTGAAACTTCCCTTGGAAAAAATAATGAAAGATGATCCGACTCAGGCAACATGACATTGACAGAAGTTCACGATGCAGGAGGCAACACAAACTCTCCATGTGTTTAGAAGAGTAATCAAATGGAGGAGGATACAAATCTATGTAGCGAGAACAACTTCTTGAGGTCATACTATATCCCAATGCTTGGTGAACAAATGGAAGGATGTGCTTTGTCCAAGGGAGACTCTTTGCGCTGTTGAAAAAAGAATACATATTTACCATCCCCTCTTTTTGGGATATTTGATTTTTTTGTCTTTTTCATTTTTTTGAAGAGATTAAAAAAGAATAAAAGAATTCTATGTTACAAAGGAGGAATGAGTGTCGCAATAAAGCATACTAGTTCCAAGTGCAAGGAACAGACTAATTCTCATAGCAAGGAGACATGTGCAGGAAAAGGACACTCCGGGAAAATTCCTCCATGGGTCAAGGTGTCAGGTCGCAGAGGCAAAGTTCTATAAGGCTTGCATATAAGGAATGCTTCAAAGGTTCAGTTGAGACAAATATGGATCCATCATTAAGCCAAAGACACATAGATAAAAATGCGATTAAGAAAGACACAATGAAACCCCCTTCAATGTAATTTTAACGAGCCTAGAGAAGGTAAGATCAATAGTTTTTTCACGTTTAGAGAGTTTGAAAAAACGTAAAAGAAGACTCCAGGGAGTACCTTTTTCAGAGATAGTCTAGTAAATTTGAAAAAGGGTTAAAATTGCACCGAAAAGACGTCTATTCAAAACCGTTTTAACGAGTGTGAGACAGACAAGATCACTCAACAATATTTTCAATTTTAAGGAGTCTGAAAAGATCTTAACTATGGACTCACTGTCTTTTTCTGAGTTTAGTCTCCTTAGCCCAAAAAAGTATAAAAGTTACTAAGGAGACCTCTCCTGGCGAGACAAATCTCTTGAGGAATACCTTTTTCCGCTATAATCTATAGGCTGGAAAAAGGGTTAAACTCGTGCCAATAGATGTTCTTCTGGACCAATTTAATGAGTGTGAAATAACAAGGTCACTCGATGATCTTTTAAATTTTAGGGAGTTTGAAAAGAGCTTAACTATGGAATCTATGGGGGTTCCTTTTTTGTAAGTAATCTCAAAGGCCCGAAAAAGGTGATAAACCAAAACCAAGGAGAATGTTCCTTTTTCAAAGATTTAGTCCCGCAGGCCCAAAAAAGGGTTAAAATTATGCATGAGAATACTCTTCTAGTGAACCGAAGTTTTTAGAGCATACCTTTATTCATGAAATTGACTGTTCAGACCAAAAAAGGGGTAAACTACTGCCAGATAGACGTGCCTTCAAATTTGAGTTTGGCGAGCGTGAAGGGAAACAAGATTTCTCAACAATATTTTCATGTTTAGAGTGTCTGAAAAGGGATTAAATAAGACTCCAGGGGGCTAATTTTCTCAGTTAATCCTGAAAATATCGAAAAGAATAAATACAGTCTCATCGGATGTTGCTTTCAAATTTTAAAGTGAGCTTGAAAGACAACAAAGCGTGCTCATTTGGGAGTCTCGAGGGTGAGGCAAAGAATGATGGTGCATAAGAATAATGAGGCTCGATCTCGTAATCATGACGAGACTAAGGACTCCCAAGCCTATAGTCATTACATACATCATGGATGCCAAAATGAAACAAGGATCTACCGATGACATCCATGTAAAGGTAAGCTCTACCACCTAATTACGACACTTCTAGAGCAACAATGAAGGTTTCGTGTCGCACTTCAGTGGGGTCGATCTTATGGAAAAGTGAAAAAGACAACGAGATGTAGATAGTGGAGGTGAAATCCTAAATTATATGAAAAAAGTTGGAAAAAACCACTTTTACCAAAGGATGCTAAAAAAGTGACCCATCCCCAAAAGGTTACCAAACCAAAAAGAAAAAGTGTACTATAACATCCAATAAGGAACTCGGAATCAGAACCAAATGATTTCCAAGCCAGGAGAAATGACAAAGGGGGTCAAAAAAGTGGCAAAAAGGGCCAAAAACGTCTATAAATAGAATCCGACAGCTCATTTTCACCATTGCATTTTGAAAATTGACCAAAAGGAGAAAAAGTCCCTTTGCTAAAGAAGTTTATTCTGGGAGCTTCAGTGGATGAAACAAACTTCTGCTTGGACCAAGTAAGTACAAATGCATCCCTCTTATATTTCAATTCTTTAAATATGTATTAATTTTTTCTTTTGAGGGGGCATGCTCTCCTAAAAAGAGTGGACCTGGGTGTACGTGGGATATCCAAGGAAAACCCGCATATGTATTCAGGAATAAAACACTCTACCCGTATACATACATGACTGAGGCCAAAACAACCTGTGTACACCCTCAAAATCTTGAAGAAAATTTAAAAAGAAAGAGCTAACTCCCTTTAATTTTCCATGGAACATGATGTATGTCCACTGGAGGGAGAGAGAACATGAGGATATAGATGTCTTGGTCGAAGAGGACCCTGAAGCTATCACTGCACTAAAACAATGTGGACTATGGAAGTTCTTCTAGTGTCCTTTTACAAGGGTACAACCCAGACTGTTGAACGCCCTAGTTGGTTACTGACATGCAAATGAAGATGCCTTCATTATAGAGGGAAAATCATTGACTCCAACGATTGAGGAAATATACTTTATGACTGGCCTCTCGAAGAGAGGGGAACCAGTCAATCTGCAGACATTCCCCCTAGGCCTTTTAACATTGAGGACTACATTTAGATGTACTGTGAGGCTGACACTGATAAGGTAGGTTCTCAGGTGCCTATTCACAAGATTAGGACTCTAATTTTGCAAGTGATATTGCTACTGATTAGGAGGATCACTCAATCCACAACCCTTCACTAGGCTTCCCGAGTGCATATTCATTGTTCTATTTAGTGCTAGGAGGCACATATCTTTGAATGGAGTATGACCATGCTCACATCCATGAAGAGATAACTAACAGACTATTGGGAACACAACAACAAGAACTTTGGGTTTGGTACTATTCTATGCTCGTTCTTCTTTGAAAGAGTACCTAGTCTTAGTCCTAGAGAGATCATGTGGGGGCATGTGGCCTCCTTCCCAACGATATGAAAATGGGTTGCATTGCTTCCACGATAGGGGGGAGGGAGGACCATAGAGGCCTTCGACGACAAGTTTTTTACTGGTAGGTATGACATATTTTGGTGATTGAGGACTACCCCTGTGCTAGAATCAACTTCTCTAGGGATCTATACATGCCCATGCCTCTTGGAGAGGAGCGAGGAAAGATAGGTAACATGTTTTTAATGTTTATTTAATGTTTAATTGTTTTTAATATATATCATTTTTATGTGTGTATAGATTATTGACTTTCATATATCTGCTATGTACAAATGTGGGACCAATGCACCCAGTAGACTTTGTGAGGACTCGACGACGTCCTCGACTAGAGGCGGGACCAGCAACAACTGACAGACCAAAAACCACGGGGGTACCTCCAGCCGGAGAGGCAAAGAGTTTTGAGATGGGTGGAGCACAACCTTACTACACGCACTCTCACAATACCCATGGGTGAGATCGAGGATATCTCGCTTTCCATGCAGCCTCATGTAGTGGGGGTGCCATGAACATGGGTCCAACGCTTCCAACGTTTATCCAACGTTGTCGTTCATTATGGTTGTTGGATATATTTTCATTGATGTCAAAATTCGATGTGATGATATGTTTTTAATGATGAATTACCACAGATGAGATTGTCATTGATGTCAACAAGTATATCAATTAGAAGAAGATGTCAAACAGTTTGCAGAGATCGATAGTGCAAGATCAAGAGGAGGAGTGAACAAGAGAAGTGAATAGTATGAAGATCAAATCTCAGAAGGAAGAGTGCATTGGACAGTATATCAGGTAGCATAAGAAATTCATGATTATTTTTTTATCACGATAGATCAACAATGTTCCTATGACAAAAGCTCAGGAGGGTTAGAAAATGCAGATATCAATCTCAAAAGAGATGAAGTGATGAAACTCAGTAGGTATGGAACGATAAAACATAGACCAATTCAAGACCGTTGACCTGCTTCAATCTCCACAACTATTGGATCACTTTTTTAATGGAAGGATATGATAAGTGAGGTAAAGAGGTTGTGAGTAAGAATATATGAATACTCGTCAGCCGTCGGATCAAAGCCAAGTTCTTGTCAAGTCGATGGATCAATTTCAAGTGGAAGGATAGGATAAGCAAGGTAATATCTGAGATCTCATTTATGTGAACTTCTGTCAATCGTTGGATCTAGAGGACATGTGGCGAGAGACCATCATTTCGCTGACTCATGAGCTAGAGAAGTCAAAGTTGAGATTTATAGTAACATGTGATATGAAATGTCATGAAATGATCTGGGTCATTGGATCCAGAGGACACATGGCGAGAGATCATCATTTCGCTGACTCATGAGATGGAGAATTCAAAGGTGAGAGTTGTAGAAACTCGCAATATGCGAAATCACGATAAGATCTGAATCATTGGATCATGTTAAAATGGAAGGACAGGATAAAGCTACAAGAGATGCATCGCATAATAGATCTCGATCGTCAGATCATCTGATGTAAATCACAATCGTTAGATCGTTCGAAGAATATCTCAAGCGTCATATTGTCCAAAGCAAATTTGGGTCGTCTGATCTAGAGGACACGTGGCAAGAGATCAACATTTCGTTGACTTGCAAATCAGGAAAGTCAAAGCCATAGTTTCAGGAACTCATGAGGTGAAAGGTCATGACATGATCAAAACTGTTGGATCACAGAGGGTTGCAGGCCATTGATTTAGATTATTTTAGAAATTGGGAGTTGGAAGAGGTAGGATTGGCTCACGTTCAAACACCCAACACGTGAGGTCGCGACATAATCTGGGTCATCAAGTCACAGATGATCGTGGGCCATTGATCTAGAGATAGTATCAGATACCGGGAGCTGGAAGAGTCAAGGTTGGCTCATGTTGAAACACTCGACATGCGAGGTTGCGACATGATCGTAGCCGTCGATCAGAGGGAGAGATATTGCCCGTTGATCTAATATGATGTATGTTGGAGTTTCGCAAGGTGGGAGTTTCGAGGTAACTCATAACAGGAGTTCGCGATATGTGAAATCGCAAAGCACTCGAATGTTTGGCCCATGGTCATAGACAAGGTCACATCGTCGAAGGATTAAGGGAAGAGCTAGCACATCGTTGGGCTCCACATTGGTGATCGTCAAGATTGCAACACACCCTTTTGATTAGCAAGCAGTCACAACCAGCGGTCACGTGGAGTGAGAATAGAGGAAGGAGCTAGCGCCACTAATCTCCATTTCAGATATTGTGAGTTGGGAAAATCGAGGTGACTTGCAGTTGATCACCTGGAATGAGAAATCACAAAACAACTCTTGGTTAGGTGTATGGTCACCGCCGATGGACATATGCTATATGAGGTTTAGAAAGGAAATTATAATATGTCACTATCATTGGTAAAGCCCATGGTTCAGTAACGCATGGTCATATGTTATGGTTTGAAGGAAGTGCCTCCACAAAATCTTGTCTCTGTGAAAATAACAAAGATTCAGGATTGAGTATAAAGGATTAAATTGATCCATGACTGTGATCAATTTATGAAAAACCTCCTCGGTAAAATAAATAAACAATAATTAAGATTGATTAAGTGAAGAGGTGCGATGGTTGAAATGAAGGGACATAGTTGTGTCACACTCACATCATTTAAAGATTACATAAACGAGAAAAAATTCATGAGAAGTGTGTGTCTCTGTGGTTCAGATCAGAAGATCAAAAACAGGAGCACAGTCTAAGATGAAGAACTGTTTTGTTCTAAGGGGCCTGTCAATGTCTTATTGAAGATAAATAACATAAGAAGACAGATCAACAGTTATGTTATCCAATACTTGATACATAAGACCATACAAGCAAATGTTGCAGTAGAGAAATAGAAATTACAACAATGGCTGCATGAGTCAAATTCAATGAAGTACAAAAGAGATTGTATTACATAATAAAACAATGCTGGTTGGTTGGTGCAAGGGAAGGTTGGAGCCTGCAGAGGAGTAGGTGCTTCTGTTGGATCATGTTGTCATTGATGCCAATGGTTTGATTGATTGATGTCATTGATTGATGTCAAGTGATTGATTGATGTCAAAGGATTGATTGATTGATGATTGATGTAAT
>JZKD02S1651887.1:85840-106049 GCA_000966675.3 Picea glauca | reverse complement strand
TCTTTTATTTTTCTTAGTTTTTATAAGTTTTTTAATTTTTTTAAAAAACATTAAATTTGGGTTAGAGTTTTTGTTTTTAAAATGGGTCTTTTTTTGTTTTTGTTTTTTAAACTAACTTGCGAAGTTTTTTTTTTTCGTCCAATTTATTGATTTTGTTAATATAAATTTTAAAAAATAAAAAATAAAAAATCTAAGCAATGATTTAGGAGTATATTTTGAGTTGTTTATCGATGATGGTACCAGTTGTCGAAAGCATGATTTCAATTAAGTTATGATTTAAACTAAAAAAAAAAAAAAAACAGTGCTTTTGGTAGCATCGCTTTTGATTTGAGGGTAAATTTTAACCATTGTAAAAAATAATGTGGAAACATTACGGATCAGAAAATTTAAAATATCAAGAAACCAGCTAAAAAGGGAGGGGGGGGTGCTACTAGTAGCACCATTTTTTTAAATGGGGTAAAAATGTGACCCTTGGAAAAATGATATCTCAACAAAGTTCTCGTTAAGTTGGTAATATTGTTTAAACCACCTAAGGGGAAAATAACCACCCAAGAGTCTCTTCATCTTCTGTTTGTAGATCTCGCATGTTCATTTTCAAAAATGTAAATGAAATTAAAAATAAAAGAACAACAAAACAAAGAGAGAAGTGAACAATGATTGTAGATGAAGAATCTCTCTTGTCTTATAAAAGAGGAATCGTTGATTGTAAGAGGGGAATTTTTCCCTTTGTAAATGAAAGATGGTATTGTCACTTCTAAATGAATGAAGAGCAAGAAACATTCTGGGAACTTGTGATTTTTGTATATGTACATGAGACTATTCTTTGTATATTTATATTCTTTCTGAGTGGTATGGAATTTTGATGTATGAACTATTTCTTCACTCTATTCTATATACTCATGATGTAATATTTTTCCTTATGAGTATGAAAATGATGTTATGAATGCATTTTACAATTAATTGTTGATGTATATGTAACATTATTATTATTATTATTACCTACCATTGGCATACATGAACTATTTCTGGCTCTAGTGGTATTATCTTTTACCATACTCATCTTTTAGTTTTCTTCATGTGATAGTTTAGTATAAATTATCTTAGATAAGATTTATTTCATTTTATATTAGATTTAGAGTTAATTATGATTCTTTGGTGGACATTTCGTTATTTTTCCCATTTTATTCTTTTAATTCTTAGTGAAAACCAGGCCCACATATTGGTCAAAAAACGTTGCACCAAACAAGAGTAGGTATAATTAGGACATGCAATCAGGCATTCTCCCTTACCTGCTTGATAGGCCATTTGGACCCGTCAACAAAAATGGTGCTAGAAGGAGGGCCAGATGACAAGTTGAGCTTGTGGAGTTTCTATTATTAATTTTTTTTTAATTTATTAATGGCTCCATCCCATATCCCTTTATGGAGATGTTTTTATGGTACTATACCTCCCAAACCTCCTTGAAAGATTTTACATTTCTTGTCGCAACTTAAAGTTGATCAGGAAGGTGAGACAACTGCTTCTAAACATGATTTTAAACTCTGGAAATTTTGTTGTCCTCACAATATTACTAATGGAATTTTCATTTGAAGGTCATTAACTCTCACTTTTGGAGGTTGGGTCAAGATATGGTGTGAGACCTTGCATGTTGCCTCTATTCACACATGGGAGCAATTCATGCATCAATTTTTGGCATGCTTTTGAGAATTATGATTATGATGATATGTGTACATAGATATCAGAGATTAGGAAGAACGAAGATGAACCTCTTGAATATTTTGTTATCATATTTACTCATTATTTCTATAGATTTCCTTTGGGTGATAGGCCCTCTACTAATGATTTGATTTCCTATTTAGTTTCTCTTACTAATTAAACATATGAGTCAATGAATGACGAATCTAAATCATGTTTTAATGTTTCTTCACATGTTGATTTGGATTTAAAGGAGAATGTTAAAAGTGCTAATGGACTAGTTGGACTCCATATTTCCGGATCTTTATTTACTATGGGAGATATAGATCAAACATTGCACCCTTTTATTTAAGTAATAATAATGTTATTTTTAACCATAACTTTCTTCCTTATTATTATTCATAATCCTTCATATCATGTTTATTCATCGATTAATTAAGTAATTAATTCTCCATTCTCTCTTTTCAATTCACATTTCACAATACCATGGGAAAATACCATGGGTTTTTAAACCAAGGGAAAATACCATTTAATTTTTTGACTTTTTTATGTAAAAAAAAAAAATCTTTTTATCTTTTAATACTCCTTTCCATGTAACTTTATTTTTTATTTTGAATTTACTTTTTACATAAAGTTAACTTTTCCATTATTTTACTTTCATATTTATTTTTTTACTTAAAAATATGTTTCCATTTAACTTTTTCCTCTTTTGTATTTATACTCCATATATTAATATTAATATTCTCCACAATATTAATTTTTATATTAATATTCTCCATTAATATTTGATCTTCATATATTAATATTAATATTCTCCATTAATATTAATATTTTTCATTAATATTTAATTCATTTATATTTATATTAATATTCTCCATTAATATTTAATTCAATTTATCATATTGTAGATTTCGCTTCCGCCCTTCTTTTATATATCAATCCCTCTTCCATTTGATCACATTTATGGATCAAATCCTTATTTTGATCCTCAACCAATTCATGTGAATTCCTTCTTGATCCTTCTCTATAGATTATTCCGCTACGAATTAGCTTCCTCTGTAATTCCTTTGATTCCATCCTCTAGTTTCTTCGACCTCCATTATAGATTGTATCTAGACTTTATCGTCGATTCATGTATTCAAGTCCTCAAATTCCTTTCACTAGGTCCCTATCTTCATATGGTCACGAACTATATTAGAACCATACGATCTTACTTCCTTTTTTATCATTCAATTCTCATCGTTCTTTTTCAAAACATCTTCCTCCATATTTTCCAACTCCCATAAATCTGCAACCTTGCAGTCAGTTGACTTGTCTTCGACTTGTCTCACAGTTGATTGACTTGTCTTCGAGCTACATCGAATCGCCTTCCATATCGACTTCCAGATAGTCAACCTCATTGTTGTTTGAATCGACTCGAGTTGTGACTCGATGGTATCGATGCTTCCTCACCAAACATCCACCATTGACATTCTCACTATCATAACTTGTTAAGGGGAATTATTTTTTTCCTTCCTTGTCATAAACCTTATCAACATTAAGAGAGCATATCTCTTCATTTCCCTCTTCAATTAAAATATTTTGAATTTTCTCTCTTTAACCTCTTCTTCATATTGAATAAATTGAGTGTCTTCTAAGTCACTGCTACATGTGACTCTTCCTTTCTCTCTTCTCTGGAATCTACTTCAATTAAGATCTTTTGAATCACTTCTTCCTCAGTGGTGATATTCCTCTTCTTATGATTTTATTATATCATTTTATAATTTTTCCTCAGATAATATATTATGAATTATCTTACTTAGTTACTTCCTTGGACACTACTTTAATTAAAATATTTAGAATTGTGTCTCTTTGGTCTATGTCTAAACTCTTGTTAGTTTGTTGGTTCTGAAAAACCTCTTGCTAACTCATCGAGCTTCAAATAGTGTTCAATTGTGTTTTATAATACTTGCGCATCCATATTTTCCATCGCACATTTTCAACAAGTCTTGAATCCTTATTTTCATGCAAGATCCCCAACGAACCAGAGAATAAATTTAACAGAATTGTACCAATACTTGGTGTTTGCCTCATAGTTTAGACTTTAGTCAAACCATTAATTTTCCTTTTTATATCATTGCATCGAATAATCATGATCATTTATTTTATTTGTGTGAGATGACTATAATCGTAGATCTCTTCGTGCATCTTCTCAAAATGGTGCATCATATGATAATGTTATCTAAAGACACATGGCACTCTATCGTACTGACATGTGGATACCACGAATCAACCACTTTAGCTTCTAAACCATCTGAATATATTTGACATGTGGCATCAATTTAGGATGACATGTGGCATGCTCATATACTTCCACATCATCATTCACATTTCCATGTCACCATTGTCATTCAATGACAACATTGTCATGACTTATAGTTTATCCTTTGATACCACTCATCAAACATATCCTTGTTATTTCTTGACTGAACATGTTTGATTATTGTCCATGTTTGATTCATGTTTTCATCAATGACAACACACAATCAATAATTCCAACAATATCCCCCTTTGGAATTAAGGGAAACATATATGTAAAACAAATCAGTGTGTACATTTTCTCCCCTTGTCACTAATCTCATCTTCAAATTGGGAGATTGAATTTTTTTTTATTGATACCAATTTCTTTTTACTACTTGTCTCCCCCTTTGACATCATTGACAAAGAGTGAAAATCTTACTACTTCTCTCCCCCTATGAATGTGTCAATTTCTATCTCATTCTCTTGGGATTTTGTTGTTCAAATAGGTAGTCTTCTTGATACCAACTTTTGTAGTGATCAAGTATTTTAAACCTAATCCAATGACTTCCTCATTTGATGAAAAAATTAAATACTCCCCCTGTGTTTTTATTGTTTCATAGGGTTTTATTGTCTTCCCCTTTTGTCATAAAGGAAAAGGGTGTGAATCTTACTCATATTCTTGGTAGACCTCTTTATTCTTCTTGATATTATGATATTTTCACGGGAATACCAATCGATCATTTACAATGATATCGAATGATAATTACCAATTGATTTAATTTACATTCTACAACCAATTGTTAAGGTATGTTACCGATTTCAGTTCTTTGATACCAAGAGATATTGTTTCTCTTAGTCGTTAATCAAGTTTCCATGTTCATTCTCTATCTTTATATATTTTGAACTTCTCTATTGCTTTCAAATTCTTCAGTTGATGTGATTTTTCATTCCTCATCGAGAGACCCTTTTTTTATGAATTTTTCAAGAAGTGTTTTGGATCCTTTTAGGCATCTAGGAGAGGCATGGTAGGAAGATAAACATTTTTATTCTTTTGTATCTTTGTCTTTTATGAATATTTGTGGCTTTGTTCTGATTTATTTCTTCAAATATTTCCATGAGGCACTCTACTTGTTGGACATTTCCTTTCTAAATTTGTCCTTTGATATTTTTCATTATATTTTCTTCCTTTTTTCTTCCAAACTTCATTATATTTTCTTCCTGAATTGTATGGATTATTCCTCATGAGATGACTTCTTGATTTCCTTCAGTCTTGGGATTTGTGTCCAAACCTTTCATAGTTGTAGCATCTCATTTTATGAAAAAACTTTGTTGTGTGCCCAACATAATTGCATATCCAACATCTCATTAAGTTATTGGACCTTCCTAAATTTATCCTTTCAATGATCTTCCATTCCAATTCTTTATGACCAAAGTTATGAAAGGAAAAGCAATAACCATTGAATGTGTTTCCATACTCGAGTCTGTTTTGATATGAGAAGTCTGCCTTTTGATATCCTTCTTGGTTTTTGCTTTTATAACTTCCTTTATTAATAGAGTTATGATCTTGTATTTGGTATGTGACTATAATTTTTCCATTTGAGGAGGATGAGTCTTCCTCGTGTTTGTGAATGGGGGCCCATTTTCCACCTTCTTCTTTCTTATTGTACCCAATAATATTTTTGTTATTGGTTCCAAGATAGTTGAGTTGTTCTGGAATTTGATAGTTGAATTTGTCTTTTCATTCTTCTTTTTTAGGTTGAAAACTTCCAATTCCAACATGTGGCATGATTCTTCCCTTTTAGTCAATTGGATCTTCAGGGCTTCTTAAATTTCTTTAGCTTCCTCAGGTTGAGTCTTTAGACTGATGAACATTTATTTTGTTTTTTCTAAGACTTTTGTGCACTTATTGGGCTTGCCATGTGTCTTCAACTCTTTCAATTATTTTGTTAGACCAACAACTTTAGTCTTCAATCTTTTGATCTCTTCTTCTTTATCTTCTAGCTCAATATTTTGTTCATGATCTTCATGGTTATTTCTGTCAGATTGATCTAACTGTTGTTGTAGCAAAATATCTTTCTTTTGAGGTTTATCCAACTCATCTAGAGTGCATATAAATGTATATTCAATATGGTCAAGAGAATCCCTAGGAATTTTAATATATAAACTATTTTTTGTTTCCATAAAAATCTCTTCTAATGCAACTATAACATTAGTCATAAGATTCAATAGTTTTTCTTTAGTGATTATTGAGGTAGGCATCAATTCCTTGATGGAGTTTTCTTCTTCATTGATGACTGGAGATTGCATCAATTCCTTGATGGAGATTTCTTCTTCATTGATGATTGGGGATCACATCAAATCCTTGATGGATTTGTCTTATTTATTGATGATTAGGGATTGCATCAATTCCTTGATAGAGTTGTCTTCTCTATTGATGACTGGGGATTGCATCAATTCCTTGATGGAGTTGTCTTCTTTATTTATGGTTGGGAATTGCATCAATTACTTGATGGAGTTTTCTTATTCCTGTGTTTTGTACTTTAATTTGATAGAAATTCTCCAGGTGGAGCCATAATACTTTAGCAGAGGTGCAATGTCCCATATTTTATTTGACTTGGTCTAACAGTCCATTCTGGATTAATTTTAATGCAATTGAATTCTTTCTCTTTGCTTCTTTTCTAGTTTTGGATTTTTCTTTGAGGTATTTAAGTACCAAGGCTTACATATTACTAGTTCCCAAGACACTTTGTTCCATCAAATAAAGAAGTTTCATTTGTNCTTGATATTATGATATTTTCACGGGAATACCAATCGATCATTTACAATGATATCGAATGATAATTACCAATTGATTTAATTTACATTCTACAACCAATTGTTAAGGTATGTTACCGATTTCAGTTCTTTGATACCAAGAGATATTGTTTCTCTTAGTCGTTAATCAAGTTTCCATGTTCATTCTCTATCTTTATATATTTTGAACTTCTCTATTGCTTTCAAATTCTTCAGTTGATGTGATTTTTCATTCCTCATCGAGAGACCCTTTTTTTATGAATTTTTCAAGAAGTGTTTTGGATCCTTTTAGGCATCTAGGAGAGGCATGGTAGGAAGATAAACATTTTTATTCTTTTGTATCTTTGTCTTTTATGAATATTTGTGGCTTTGTTCTGATTTATTTCTTCAAATATTTCCATGAGGCACTCTACTTGTTGGACATTTCCTTTCTAAATTTGTCCTTTGATATTTTTCATTATATTTTCTTCCTTTTTTCTTCCAAACTTCATTATATTTTCTTCCTGAATTGTATGGATTATTCCTCATGAGATGACTTCTTGATTTCCTTCAGTCTTGGGATTTGTGTCCAAACCTTTCATAGTTGTAGCATCTCATTTTATGAAAAAACTTTGTTGTGTGCCCAACATAATTGCATATCCAACATCTCATTAAGTTATTGGACCTTCCTAAATTTATCCTTTCAATGATCTTCCATTCCAATTCTTTATGACCAAAGTTATGAAAGGAAAAGCAATAACCATTGAATGTGTTTCCATACTCGAGTCTGTTTTGATATGAGAAGTCTGCCTTTTGATATCCTTCTTGGTTTTTGCTTTTATAACTTCCTTTATTAATAGAGTTATGATCTTGTATTTGGTATGTGACTATAATTTTTCCATTTGAGGAGGATGAGTCTTCCTCGTGTTTGTGAATGGGGGCCCATTTTCCACCTTCTTCTTTCTTATTGTACCCAATAATATTTTTGTTATTGGTTCCAAGATAGTTGAGTTGTTCTGGAATTTGATAGTTGAATTTGTCTTTTCATTCTTCTTTTTTAGGTTGAAAACTTCCAATTCCAACATGTGGCATGATTCTTCCCTTTTAGTCAATTGGATCTTCAGGGCTTCTTAAATTTCTTTAGCTTCCTCAGGTTGAGTCTTTAGACTGATGAACATTTATTTTGTTTTTTCTAAGACTTTTGTGCACTTATTGGGCTTGCCATGTGTCTTCAACTCTTTCAATTATTTTGTTAGACCAACAACTTTAGTCTTCAATCTTTTGATCTCTTCTTCTTTATCTTCTAGCTCAATATTTTGTTCATGATCTTCATGGTTATTTCTGTCAGATTGATCTAACTGTTGTTGTAGCAAAATATCTTTCTTTTGAGGTTTATCCAACTCATCTAGAGTGCATATAAATGTATATTCAATATGGTCAAGAGAATCCCTAGGAATTTTAATATATAAACTATTTTTTGTTTCCATAAAAATCTCTTCTAATGCAGCTATAACATTAGTCATAAGATTCAGTAGTTTTTCTTTAGTGATTATTGAGGTAGGCATCAATTCCTTGATGGATTTTTCTTCTTCATTGATGATTGGAGATTGCATCAATTCCTTGATGGAGATTTCTTCTTCATTGATGATTGGGGATCACATCAAATCCTTGATGGAGTTGTCTTATTTATTGATGATTAGGGATTGCATCAATTCCTTGATAGAGTTGTCTTCTCTATTGATGACTGGGGATTGCATCAATTCCTTGATGAAGTTGTCTTCTTTATTTATGGCTGGGGATTGCATCAATTACTTGATGGAGTTTTCTTATTCCTGTGTTTTGTACTTTAATTTGATAGAAATTCTCCAGGTGGAGCCATAATACTTTAGCAGAGGTGCAATGTCCCATATTTTCTTTGACTTGGTCTAATAGTCCATTCTGGATTAATTTTAATGCAATTGAATTCTCTCTTTGCTTCTTTTCTAGTTTTGGATTTTTCTTTGAGGTATTTAAGTACCAAGGCTTACATATTACTAGTTCCCAAGACACTTTGTTCCATCAAATAAAGAAGTTTCATTTGTGGAGAGAGACACTTTTCCACCCATTTGTGAGTTTAGGAGGATCTTCCTTCTAGTGATTAGAATGTTTTTCTTGAAAAAACTTGGGTCTGATACCAATTGTTGAAACACACACTGACACTGAGAGGGGGGGATACATTAGTGTCTTGAACTTTTGGATAATTTTCACACTTTCTTGGATTACTTAAATTAAGTTAATAACACATATGTATTTCAAATACTTATTCATAAATATATATAGAAGTTATAAAAACACAAACTATATAAATAAGAATAAATATCATATATGTATTAAACTTGAATAAGTACATATGATACCAATCATCAAACTATTCAACACAAACAGAATAAGAGAGATCCAACTCTCAGATACAAGACCCAACTTGTAGTTCTCAAATCCAACTGAGGAGTGAGGAATCCAACCCTCATAACAAGACCCGGCTTGTAAACAAGCACCAACCTGACAAAGAATAATTTTTCATTCAATCCATTGTATTTATATTTGATCCACCAATATACATATTCTTCCAACACGATATTCTTTTATATAGTCATCTAAAGGGTGTGAGTTTGAACCAATGTGTCGTTTGATAATGAAACATTGCACCCTTTTGTTTAAGTAATAATAATGTTATTTTTAACAATAACTTTCTTCCTTTATTATTATTCATAATCTTCCATATCATGTTTATTCATCTATTAATTAAGTAATTAATTCTCCATTCTCTCTTTTCAATTCACGTTTCACAATACCATGGGAAAATAACATGGGTTTTTAAACCAAGGGAAAATACCATTTAACTTTTGAATTTTCATGTAAAAAAAAAAAAATCTTTCTATCTTTTAATACTCCTTTTCATGTAACTTTATTTTTTATTTTGAATTCACTTTTTACATAAAATTACATTTTTCATTATTCTACTTTCATATTTATTTTTTTACATAAAAATTTGTTTCCATTTAACTTTTTCCTCTTTTGTATTTATACTCCATATATTAATATTAATATTCTCCATTAATATTAACTTTTATATTAATATTCTCCATTAATATTAACTTTTATATTAATATTCTCCATTAATATTTAATCCATTTGTATTTATATTAATATTCTCCATTAATATTTAACTCAATTTATCATACTGTAGATTTCACATCCACCCTTCTTTTCTATATCAAGCCCTCTTCCATTTGATCACATTTATGGATCAAATCCTTATTTCGATCCTCAACTAATTCGTGTGAATTCTTTCTTGATCCTTCTTTATAGATTCTTCTACTATGAATTAGCTCCCTCTGTAATCCCTTCAATTCCATCCTTTGGTTGCTTCGACCTCCATTATATATCGTATCTAGCCTTTATCGTCGATTTATGTATTCAGGTCCTCAAAGTCCTTTCACTAGGTCCCTATCTTCATATGGCTGCGAACAATATTAGAACCATCTGATCTTACTTATTTTTTTATCATTTAATTCTTGTCGTTCTTTTCCAAACATCTTCATCTAGATTTTCCAACTTCCACCAATATGAAGGCTTACAGTTGGTTGACTTGTCTTCAAATCATCTCATAGTCTATCAACTTGTCTTCAAGATACATTGGATTGACTTCCATCTCGACTTCCAGATAATCGACCTCAATGTTTTTTGAATCGACTCCACTCATGACTCGATGGTATCGATGCTTCCTCACCAAACATCCACCATTCACATTCTCACCATCATAACTTGTTAACGGGAATTATTTTGTTCCTTCCTTTTCATCAACCTTATTAGCATTAACAGAGCATATCTCTTCATTATCTACTTCAATTAAAATATTGTGAATTGTCTCTCTTTAACCTCTTCCTTAGATTGAATAAAATCAGTGTCTTCTAAGTCACTTCTACATGTGACTCTTCCTTTGTCTCTTCTCTGGAATCTCCTTCAATTAAGATCTTCTGAATCACTTCTTCCTCAAGGTGATCTTTCTCTTCCTCCGATTTTATTATATTGTTGTGTAATTCTACCTCAGATAAGATATTATGAATTATCTTACTGAGTTATTTCCTTGGACACTACATTAATTAAAATATTTAGAATTGTCTCTCTTTGGTATCTATCTAAAATATTGTTATTTTGTTGGTTTGGAAAAACATCCCACTAACTCATCGAACTTCAAATTGCAGTCAACTGTGTTTCATAATACTTGCATGCCCATATTTTCCCTCACACATTTTCAACAAGTCTTGCCTCCTTTTCATGTGAGATCCCCAATGGACCCGAGAACACATTTAACATAATTATACCAATACTTTGCATCTACCTCATAGTTTATACATTATTCAAACCATTAAGTTTCCTTTCTATATCATTTCATGGAATAATCATGATCATTTATTTGATTTGTGCGAGATGACTATAGTCGTAGATATCTTCATGCATATTCTCAAAATGGTGTATCATATGTTGACGTTATCTAGAGACATGTGGCACTCTATTGTACTAACATGTGGACACCACGAATCAACCACTTCAACTTTTAAAACATCTAACTCCATTTGACATGTGGCATGCTCATAGACTAGCACATCATCATTCACATTTCCATGTCACCATTATCATTCAATGATAACATTGTCATGACTTATATTTTATCCTTTGATACCACTCATCAATCATATTCTTTTTATTTCTTGGTTGTCCATGTTTGATTACTATCCATTTTTTATTCATGTTTCCATCAATGATAACACACAATCAATAATGCCAACATTTTCTTGGTTCTCCATCCCCATTTTTCCACTTCCCACACTTAGTCTAATTTTCTCTTCAAGGGCTACCTCTGCATTGTCCTTACCCCCACATCCCCTTACTCCTTCTCCCATACTTAGTATTTTTCCTTTCTCCTCACTCCTGTCTTTTGGACCTACACTCATGCTGGGATACCCCCACAACTCCCCTTACCCCTTATCCGCTCTTCTCGATATGCATTCCCTTCCCCCTCTCTCTTCCCTCACGACCTTCCACACTTAACCATTTTTTAATCCCTCTTAGTCCCTCATGCAAACCTACACTCCACCCTCACTCCTCATCACTCACTCTGCATCTGCACTCCCTCTTCTCCCTCACCTTCCCCACTTCCCTCTCCTTATCCCTCCTCTCTCGTTCACTTCCTCATTCACTTAACCTTTTATCCTAAGTTCCATAAATTATACCATCAACCAATGAGATCTTTCCACATGGAATTTAATTACTCGTACATCCTCAACCAATGAGATCCTAATATATGGCAGACCATGAATGGTGACACATGGAAACTAATGGGAGTATGTCATGTTCCACTTCATGGTTAACCATTATGCAATGAAATGTAGTGACATATGGAAGATGACTCAAGTAGAGAAATAGCATGCATGCATAGTGTTTTGTCTTGATTGCAGGATTGTCTTTGGAAGAAGCAGCACAAGTAAGCAGGCAAAGAGCAAAGGAGGATCTACACCAAACATTAGTAGAAAGGTTAGTAGTTCCTTTCCATGCATGTATCACGAAAGAGGGGTTTAAGTTTTGGGTGGTAGGATAAAAAGTAATTTCTTTACGGTCAAAATTCTGCATGCAAGTCTGACCCTAGTTTGCTAGTTCGTAGGGTATTTTTCCCAACAACAGAGTTGGCTTTATGCGTTTACTAAAGAAAGATGTTCCCTTTTTCTGGGACGAAGCTGCTCAATGCTCTTTTGACGCATTAAAACATGCCCTCACAACCGCACCTCTGCTATGGCCACCTAATTATAACAAAGATTTCTTATTATATCTGGTTGTCGCAGAGTCAACCATAGGCATGGTTTTAGTTTAGGAAGATGATTTGTTTTCAGAATACGTGATCTATTACCTAAGCTGAGGCCTCGTAGGACCATAACTTAATTATTCACATCTCGAAAAACTTGTGTTGGCAATACTTCATGCTGTTCAACGGTTCCGTCACTATGTTCTGTTTCGCAAGACCACCATCGTCGTTGTCGTGAATCCATTCCAGTACATGTTGACACGACGAGTTATCAGCAGAAAAATCAGTAGATGGATGTTCATCCTCCAAGAATTTGACTTAGACTTTGTTTCGACAAAATCCAAGAAGTCATTGGTCTTCACAAAACTTATTTCAGAGCTTCCGGTTGAGTCAGGTGACGTTGTGCCTGAGGAATCACCTATCCAGGGGGATATATTTTTGATTGAATCGTCAGACCCCTAGTTCAGAGATATACTAATCTATCTCCAGACTTTGAAGTGCCCCACCTCTTCTTCTCGTGACGAGCTTCGGTCGATACGCCATCAGGCTAAGAATTATCTCATACTCGATGATACATTGTATCGGAGAGGTGTAGACTGCATCTTGCAACGATGTATCAATCATGAGGAGGCTGTCATAGTGCTCAATGATTGTCATACAGGAGCTTGTGGTGGTCACTTATCTGGGTTGGAAACAGCCCAAAAAATTTTATGAGCAGGTTACTTCTGGCCCACACTTATGAAAGATTGTATCGAGTCGGTCAAGAAGTGCCATCCCTGCCAAATCTTCTCTCGGAAGATGAGGGCACATCCAGCTCCTATGTTTCCTGTCATCATAGTTGGTCCCTTCACTAAGTGGGGGATTGATTACACTACATGAAATCCCCCTTTAGCAAGGGGGCACCGCTATATCATCGTAGTTGTCGACTACTTCACTAAGTGGGTTAAAGCTATGCCAACGTTTAAAGATGATGGAGATACTGCAGCTCTCTTCTTATTCAACCAGATTATATCACGGTTCAACGTCCCAAGAGAGATTTTCACTGACCATGGCAGTCACTTTCAGAACCAAATGATGTTCGAGTTAACATCAAAGCTTGGGTTATGGAAGGAACATTCCTCACCTTACTATCCCCAAGCCAATGGGCAGGTAGAAGCTGTAAACAAAACCCTTAAGACTATTCTACAGTGAACTATCAACTCTGCCAAGTCAAATTGGCATTTGATGTTATACTCGGCATTATGGGCTTACCGAACCTCAGTTAATACTGCAACCGGTTTCTCACCTTTCCAGCTCATTTACGGGCTGGAGGCAGTCTTGCCCATTTAATTTCAAATCCCATCTCTGAAATTGGCAGTAAAGTTATTGCCAGACACTTCTCCACTTGAAGAGCGGTTAGTACACCTTGAGCAGCTTGATGAGTAGCGTTGCAATGCATCCCTGGCCAATGAGGCTCATAAACATAAGGTCAAGTGTCAATATGATAGGTATGTTCATCCTCGGATTTTTTCTGAGGGTGACCTTGTCCTGGTCTATGACCAAGATAAGGACCCCCTAGGGGCAGGAAAGTTTAAACTCATGTGGTTCGGACCCTTCATTATTAAAGAGGTATTAAAAAAGGGCGCTTATCGTTTGGTCGATTTTGAAGGGAATGCTTTGGCGGAGCCTAGAAATGGGCTCTACCTCAAGAACTATTACTCATAGAAAGGTCACTGTGGGTAAATTTTTGTAACATATGTATAGTCTTTGTACTATTACTTTTTACATTTCTTTTAAAAATTGTTATGGACGTGTCATTAATGTTATATTTCATCAATATGGAAGATGTCGAGTGATTCCAAGGTGTTCGTTGGGTATGCAGACGGTGCTAGTCGACACACGTGGAGGCTTGCCTCCGCAGCTTGGGTAATATTTACACCACAGGGTCAGTTGTTATCTTTTGGAGGTATATGCTTAGGTGACACCAAAAATAATGTTGTTGAGTATAGTGCAATTATTGAATTTCTTCGTGACACTTTGTCATTGGGTATCTCTCGTCTCCGGGTCTATCTAGATGCTCAACTGGTTGTGTCACATCTAAACATAATATACCGAGTTCATGACCCAAATTTACACCGACGATTCCTTAGGGTACGTCTCTTGGAACGCAACTTTGATTATATTACATATTTTCATGTTCCTAGGAGTTTAAATCAAATCACAGATACTCTAGCTAATCACATTTTAGATTGGCATCTTGCCCACATATAAAAAGATCATGAACATAAACATGTAAATACATTTTTGCACACATAATCCATAAAACACGAAAAAGAGATAAAAACCATATATAAACATCGTAAAATCCTTAGAGTACATAGATCGGCACAAATGCCTCAAAAGTGGGAACAATAACGAGTCACCGGGTTTATGCCCTCAAAAAATATATACAACAAGGTGCTCATGGCACACAAAAAGTCTAAAAGTCTGCTTAGGGCCTATGGGCCCTGTTATAATTATGAACATATTGGGATAAATGCCTAAACAATCGGATCCATGTCCGAGGTGGCCCCACAACATGAGTCTGCATGGATGGCGGCAGGTCCTCTATCTCTGCCATGGGAAATGTGAGAGTGAGCGCACTGAAGTTCCGCTCAATTCGCCTAAGAACCCTCTTAGCCTCTCTTGTTGGGAGGTTCCCTGCTACTGTTGCTCCCACAGCAGTGGTAGTTGCGGCTTCTAGCTATGGGTGACACCTGTTCCACGCATAGTCGGCAGGTCGTACAGGTCGCACATCTGCATCCAATACACATTCACTCATCAAAAACTCTAGTATACAAAAACATGATATATATATCAAAAAAGACATAAAAATTACATATGCAAACAAAAAAACTATACAGGTGGAGACTTACCCATCTCCCCTCACTCCTCACCAGGAGGCACTGGTATCTATGGATCTCTGGAGAAGTCGATCCCCACATATGGGTAGTCCTCTATAGCCGGGATCTGTCGTGACAACCAAGCAAAAAAGTCATCGTTGAAGGCCTCCACAGTCCTTCCACCACCCTGTCGTGGCAGTAACATTGCCCATCTGCATATTGCAGGGAAAGTGGCCAGATGTCCTCATACTGTCAGCCGAGGACTGAAGCACGGAACTCTCTCGAAAAAGAATGAACACAGGATGGTCCCAAACCTGAAGTTCCTATGTGACCGTTGTTAGCAATATGTCAATTGCCTCTTCATGCACTCTAACAGTGTGGTACTCCAATCAAAAATTTATGCATTCATACACTGGATCGCACAGTTCATTTGTGCACGCGAAGCCTGATGCATGACTGTTGAGCTGGTAATCCACCCAATGAGCAGTAAAATAGTCTGTAGGGTGAGGCTGGTAATCCTACTAACTAGTACTGAAGAACCTCTATGATCAGTCCCAGCCTCACAGTACTCATCTATAAGCTCCGAGACCTTGCTCAGCCCCGTAGGAAAAGTCTGAAAGTTGACTGGTTTCCCTCTCCTTGAGAGGACAGTCAGAAAGTAAATGTCCTCGGTGGTGGGCACCAAGGATTTCCCCTCTAGCATGAACGCCTCTGCGTCAGGGTGTCAGTAATCAACCAAGGCATTCAGTAGCCTTGGTTGTGCGTGCATGAATGAACATAAAAAGAATTTTACCAACCCACACTATGTCAGCACGGCCACAACATTCGGATCTACAGCCACTAACTCATTGGCAGCCTCGTGCTCCCTTTCCCTCCACTGAACATACATCCTTCCAACACCACAAGGTAAAAGGAGGGTCAATACTTTGTTATTTTTGCTTTTTCATCACGCGGGGGGGGGGGTACCCGCGGCCTGTCAAGGTGGCAGTCGTGGGTACCCGCGGGCAGGATTTGCTCTACACGTGAGTACCCGCGGGCTGTCCCTGGACAGCCCGTGTTTGCCTAGGGCCGACCTTTTTGAGGTCGACGCCCACCCCAAAAATCAACTAAATGATAAAAAGGAAGTATTGGATAGCTAGACAAGGGAGTTTGTACTTGCTTGGTCCAAGCAGAAGTCCGTTTTGTCCACTGTAGCTCCCGGAATCACAATCTTTGGCAAAGGGGGTCTTTTGGCTCCAGAGTCAATTTCCAAATCAGCAATGGTGATAATGAGCTGCCAACTTCTATTTATAGACTTTTTGGCCTCTTTTTGTCACTTTTTTGGCCCCCCTTATCAGTTTCTTTATACCAAAAACCATTTTGAGTGATCGAGGGGTTATATGGGAGGGATTTGAGCAGGTATTGGGACATTTTTTTTTGACTTTTGAAAAATAAAAATAAAAAATATATATTGACGGTCCATAAAAAAAAAAATTTCAAAAATCAACTTGAGCATATAGGTTAGGATATTACCCCAACTTTTGCATCTCGTTGCCTTTTTTATGCTATAGGATCAATCCCATCCGGTGGTGACACAAAACTGTCATATCTGTTATAGAAGTGTTGCAACTTGGTGGTAGAGATTACCAAAACATGGATTCCCTAGGTAGGTCCTGGTTTCATTATGGTGTCCATGCCGTTTCTAACAACACTATAGGCTCAGGAGTTCATATAGTCTTTCCTGAATACGATTTTAAGCCCCATTTGCATGGGTCTTTTTCACTCTTTGTCTTACCCTACAGACTCCCAAAACATAACGGGTCTCCTTTTAATCCCTTTTCAGACCCTTTAAAAATGAAAAGATTTCTGAGCGATCTTGTGACCTTTCATGCTCGTTAAACTGAAATTTGAAGTAACGTCTATCCGGCGGTAGTTTACCCCTTTTTCGGTCCAGAAAGTTAACTATACGAACAAAGGTATACTCTATTGAATTCCCATTCTTTAGAAGAGTATCCTCAGGTATAATTTTATTCCTTTTTCGGTCCTGAGGGACTAAATTTACAAAAAAGAAACCCCCATGGAGTCCATAGTTAAGCTCTTTTCAGACTCCCTAAAATTGAAAATATCGTCGAGTGACCTTATTCTTTCACACTCATTAAAATGGTCCAGAAGAACATTCCTAACGGAGTCCATAGTTAAGCTTTTTTCAGACTCCTTAAAATTGAAAAAATAGCCGAGTGATCTTGTCCTTGTCACACTCGTTAAAATGGTTTTGAATTGACGTCTAATCAATTCTAGTTTATCCCTTTTTCAAAACGACTAGACTATTATCGAAAAAGGTACCCCAGTGGAGTCTCCTTTTATGCTTTTTCAGACTCTCTAAACATGAAAAATCACCGAGCTTCCCTTCTTTGGGCTCGTTAAACTTACATCAAAGGACATTACCATTGTGTGTTCCATCAACCGCATTTGCATACCTTACCCATCAGCCTTGTAACAATTTTCTTCTGCGTCTTAACACCTTTGGCCACTGAAGGATTTTTTCCGAGTATCATTTCCTAGAACAGCAGTCTTGTCCTTGTGCCTTGAGCTTATATGTTTTCCGTACTCGTTCCTCCATTATAACGTAATATTCCTTTATTCTTTTTCAAAAGCGATCAAAAACAAAAAAAAAATCACATATACCCTAAAAAGAGGATGGGAAAAGTATTTTCTTTATTGGCAACATAATGATTTGCCCTTGGATGAAGCACATCTGTCCATTTGATTATCAGACTATGGGATGTAGTATGACCTTAGGAATCTTTTCCTCACTATATAGAGTTGTGTCCTCCACCATTTGGTTACTCTTCCAAACATATGGAGGGTTTGCGTTGCCTCCTGCTTCGTAGACTTATGATTAAACAAGATATGTTGCTTGAGTCTTATCACTTGTCGTGTTATTATCCAAGGAAAGTTTGTCACTGAGCCTGAGTCAGCCCCTCTGCAATATGTCTCTTGTCCACATACCCGGCCATCCTGAACGTCCAATCAAGTCTTTATTCGAAATCACTAAAGCCTTCAATCCGATCATCAAGATTATCAATTCCATAACCGAAGAGTCGTCGAAGACCTCGGAGTAGTACAATCGTACACTCATATTATACTCCTACCCAAGTTTAGAAGATTTTGAAGTTGTTGCTCGAGCTCTGAAGTACAGCCACTAGGCCGAATCAGCTTCTGGGAGATGGATACTTTATATGTATATCTTCCTGATTTTGAGATGTAGCTCTGCTGTGTATTATTCACAGCTACTCTTGATAGTTATTTGACATGGATTTACAAGTGTATTTGATTGGTAGCCATGGTTCTATTTTATCTCGAGCATGGGTATGCCCGCCTCGGTGATACATTTGTTATTTTGCAGATGGCACCTCCTGATTCCTGATTCTTGGGCTCACTCATTCAACATATCAGTACAGATTGGTAAAAGATTGGTAATGTATTTTGGCCATCAGATGTTCTTTTGACCTCACACATTAGGGGGCATCTGTTATAACCCTAAATTGCACCACACATGCTTACCTAGCATTAGCCAACTCATATCCCTTCATTGCCAAAACATCTGCTGAGAAACCTCTTTGAAAATCCTTTTGGGTTAAGTCACACGCGCCCTAACCCACTACTACACACGTGTGAACGCTGGCAGGCCTACTACATCCCGTGTTTACCTAACAAAGCACAAAAATAGGAAAGTTGTCGACGGGACAAAAAGATATGGGTCAGTTAACTGAAACTCCCAGCCATGCATGGCCGAGAGTTCGTCCAAAACCCTAGCTCCTTCTAGCCTATAAAAGAAGGGGTAGGGGTACCATTTGGAGGAGGAAAATTATAGCGAAGAAACTCTTCCCAATTGCTGAATCCATTTGTCCCAACCCTTTAGCCTTTCCTCAAGCCTAAGGATAATTAACACAAAGCAGTTGGAGGACAAAGAAGAGGAGGAGCCCAGGATCAGGATCAAGGAGCGGTGGCCAGTCTCGACTTTGATTGTAAGTTGATTCATTTTGAAAATAATAAAACAATACTTTTCCCATCCCAATGCATGAGTTATATATGATTTGTGTAATTTATGCTTAATTTCTAACCCTCAAGTAGAGAAATAGAATGCATGCATAGTGTTTTGTCTTGATTGGAGGATTGTCTTTGGAAGGAGCATCACAAGTAAGCGGGCAAAGTGCAACGAAGGATCTACACCAAACATCAGTAGAAAGGTTAGTAGCTCATTTCCATGCATGTATCACAAAAGAGGGGTTTAAGTTTTGGGTGGTAGGATAAAAAGTAATTTCTTTACGGTCAAAATTCTGCATGCAAGTCTGACCCTATTTTGCTAGTTCGTAGGGTATTTTCCCAACCACAACTGGGCATGGGTGGAGGCTGATTGTCTGGTCAAACTACTAATTATTTAATTAATTTCTTATGGGGTCAAATGCCAAGTTTCCATAATCTCTTCTTAGTTCACATTAAATGAATGGTATACATTTTATTATATACCATTAAATCTCAATAACTCTCATGCGTGTAGGATATAGTTGTTGATCAATTGGGTTGGTTGTCATTGATGTCAACACTTGAAGAAAGTCTGATAGCGAATTTTGGTAGCAAAAAGGTTTGGGTAATGGACCCAAGTTTTTTTTATGGATAATGGTATGAGTAGTAATACTATTATAGATGGATAGTACATGTCATGCCATTTTTGGTGGTATGTGGAACGTCGCATAACTCCTCACCGTTAGAGAGTTATGGC
>JZKD02S1651887.1:46849-61407 GCA_000966675.3 Picea glauca | reverse complement strand
GGGGGGGTCCAGAATCGAGGACGCATCTCTCTGACGGTCGCAATTGAAGCTCCCGAATCAACAGTGCACAGGCAATCTGGACATCCACTGTTGTTCTGCGTTTAATCAACGAGGGGCCCCCCTTTTTGTTGTGTCATCCTGCCATTTTTTCTCCACCTGACCGTGCGATGAGGCTCACCCCCTTTAGCCCTTTCCTCATCCCCTGACATCTGTCCATCTCCCCTCTTCTTGTCCATGTAGTCCCTTTCCCATCTCATCATCCACTCACCACCCGCCATGTGTCTTCCCCTGTAACCTCTCTCACACCCTCATAGTTTCGGTGTCACCACTCCCGTTATGCGACCAATCCTTCACGCTGGCCTCCACGCCTATTCATCAGGTCGTTCAGTTAATCCATGTGGCAGTGCTAAAGGTCTTCCACGTCGCAAAAGTGTCGAGTTGGTCGGGCCATCCTCAATCCCAATGAAGTAGTTATTGAAGAAATTGGTGGTGGTTAGACATCACCTTCGCCATAATGGGAAAGTCCGGCGACAAATTAAAGACACATCGATTCGCCCATGGAACTGTCAGGAGTCCAATTGCGTCTGCCATAAGTGCACGATCATTCAGAGACTGCAGGTGCAGATTGTCAGAAGCCATGTAGACGCAAAGTTTTAATGCAACATCTCGATTTTGTTGATGTTGTTGTTTAGAGTATATGTAGGCATTTTCTCCATTTTCGTATCTATCGATGGTAGAGCAAAGCTCCTGACTGTAAAAGTTTTAACAACCATTCTAGTTTCCTGGTTGTGCATCTGTATCTGAGATTTCTTGTTTTATGACAAACAGTTTTCTTACTTCCGTCTATGTTTTCATCTCATACCAGAGAGTTCATGATCGAATGATTCACATGAATTTTTGCAGTTATGTTATGATAAAGGATTTGTTGTTACATTATTGTATTCTCTGGTCTTCTGTGTTTGAATGTAAAAGGATCTTGCGTTTGGACGTTTTCTTCCCCAGTCTGTTAGAAGCCTGATGTTTATGACAAACCTTTGCACTCTTCTCATACAATTCTTCCCCCTGCTCACCCTTATTACAACTCACTGTTTGAAGTTTATCTAAGACCTCATTTGCCCATGCCTGTCTGGCCTAGTTTCAGAGTTGAGACGATATTGTTTTGAGTTTCCTTCCATTTGATCATCCCTTTATAAAAAAATCGTGACATTAAACTGATGGGTGTCGGGCTCTGCTCCTGCTGCAATCTAGGAGTGACTTTCGACGCTAACAGATGGTTAAAAGGTAACCCCTTGAGGAAGCTACATGAAAGTATAACTAAGAGGAAAGGCTCCCTCATTTTAATCACACTTGAATATCATTGAATATCTATTTTTGAGAAAGGTTATTTGGGTAGGTATTATTGATAGAGAAAAATTGCAGCAGAAAAAGTGCGGTAGGAAAAGTGCAGCAGGAAAAGTGTGGCAGAAAACATAAGGTAGGAAAAGTGTAGCAGAAAAAGTGCGGCAGGAAAACTGCAACAAAAAACATGCGTCAGAAAATGTGCGGTAGGAAAATTGTGGAAGAAAAATTGCAGCGGAAAAAGTGCGACAGAAAAATCGGGATAGAAAAATCACGATAGAAAAATCACAGCAGAAAAATCGCGGCAAAAAAAGTGCAACTGAAAAATCACGGCAGAAAAATCATGGCAGAAAAAGTGCAGCAGAAAAATCGCAGCAGCAACATGGTTGGGGTTTATTTATGAGAGATATGACACATCTTGTTTGAGTTGTGTTTTGTAAGCTAGGGTTTATCTCTTGAGATGGCATTGGATGTTCAGCATTGCTGCATATATCATATTTGTGGAGGGATACAATTGGTATTTTGTTGTTGGTATTTGGCATATGGGTATCAGTCTTGTGGTTTTTATGTGTTGTTGAAGTTGTCGGTTTATCTTGAGGCTACATAACAATGAGGTTGTGGCACATGGTTTGATGTAAGGCTTTATGGTATTTGGTTTATGGATAAAGTGATAAATTGTTAGATAAATTTTGACATTTATATTGGTGTATGTCTTTGGTATATGGTTGAGGTACATGTTTGGTCCATGGTTGAGTCAATTAGTTGATGAGTTGGCACATACATGAGGTGTATAGTTGATGAGTTGGAACATACATGAGGTGTATAGTTAATGATGTTGGTACATCTTGATGAGTCAAGGTTGATGCATGGTTGATGCATGGTACATGCTGGTTCATGTTATTGGTACAGGTTTCTTGGTGTGGGTTGATTGGTAAAAGTTGTTATAGGTTATTGGTACAGGTTGATAGTGACAGGTTGACAGTGCCAATGGTTGATTCAGTGACAGTGACAGATTGTCTACATTTTTCATTTATATTTCAGGTTGGTTGGACGAGGCAATGACAGGTGATTATAGCCACCTTCTAGTTGTATCTGGAGAACTTAGGGGGTTGTAGCCTCCTTCTAGTTGTAGCCATAGAATTGTGGATTTGGAGATTCCCTCAAGTTTTAGCTTGAGAAACTAGGGGGTTGGAGCCTCGGTCCAGTTGCAGCTGGATAACAAAGGAATTTGGTGCTTCCAATGAATGTAATTCTTCAAGACATATAAGAAAAATCATTATGTGGTTTTCTCCCGCTTTGGGTTTCCACGTAAAAACACCAATGTACTATGTGTGTGTATGATTTCTCATTTGTTCATTGTTTATTTACTCTGCAATTATTGGATGATAATTCTACACTGATATAACACTTGCATTATATGGTTAAAAATGATTCAATTTCTCTATTACTAATTCACCCCCCTCTCAGTAATCCAACAATACATTTATGAACAAAAGTCAAAATCTTAATGGGGTGGAAGAAATTAATATCAAGGGCTAAGATTAACCCATGAATTAAATGAACGATTGTTGAGCGACAAATTTCTGGAAGCCATAACTTGAGATACAGGAGTCATATTTGGGAAAATTTTACCTATTTGGAAAGTTAATTCGACAAGGAAGAGGATGGAACACGTTTAAATAGATTAAATGGGCCATGATTCTATCATAACGTCAAATAACAATCACCTTGATTTTCATGGTTTGATGATAGAACTGCTTGGAACCTCAACTTCCCGAGGTCATATCTTGAGATCCAGAACTCCAAATTGTACTCAAGAGGAATCATTGGAAAGTTGAAATTATGAATATTTCATATGGAATGTTTCCCATGAATGAAAGGGAAAATATTTTACTCGTAAAATTAAAACACGGTATGCTTTTGTTAAAGGCAGAGAAATTGAAAATTTGAAAATAAACTTTATTAAAGGAATAAGTGGGCTCTTCTTGGGGGCATGTATTTCAATGACATAATTCATTAATGAGACTTCAATCAAGGATTAATTAAAAGTGATTTACTCCAAAAAGGAATCATGGAAATATCTAGAAAGGAAACCCTAACTACTTCAAGACCATGGAAAGAAGATTTTAAAAGGTAAAGAGAAGGCACCATTAGGAGGTTGGAAGTCAGAGGTTTCTATAGTGGTGAAGAGTTGGGAAGAAGAAAATATCTATATTTCCAACATTATTTGAATTAGTATGTTAAATATTTCCTCCCTACATTTTCTTCCTTATGTTTCTTCCCATCAAATATTTCATGCATTGCCAGACAAACATGAATATTTGGTTCTAAGCAATTCTTTCTCAAAACTCTTTAGTCATCTTGTAATATTTTATGTCCAAAGGAACAATATCCCTCCTTGTATAAAGGAAATTGTATTTTAATTACAATTTATCAATTTTTCATTGAGATTGTTGAGGCTGCTGAGACAATTTTATTTTTCTGACGGTGCTAAATTTGTCACATGTGGGATATTATTATTGATTCCTATACAAAGAGCTATTTCGGAGCATAACTTTAATGACCTCTCAAGACCTGATATTTTGAGTGTGAGATTTTTAAAGTGTGCCTACCATATTATTTATTGAGTTTTAATGATTCACTCTTATAAATCTCTATGATGACATGTCCATATTTCTTTTTCCATTTCTTCACCTTTCAAACATAATAGAAGATTCCAAGTTTATCTTACAACAAAGAAAGAATGTTTATTGAATGGAGACTCCAAAACCTTGTAGACACAAATGTATGTTAACACACTTTATATTACATTTTCTTTAAATGATCTGGTGTATGCTTGTATAATTGTATACAAGGATTGCACATTTGTGTATATAAGATTTCTTGGAATATCTCTAAGGGTTTTCTCTTTAGCATTCACCCTTTACATTCATTACAAAACCATACAAAGAATCACACCTCTCTAAAAATGTAGAGGGATTCATATCCTCGTGAGATTGACCTTAAGATTGTAAAAAGGTATTTTAGATCAACATTTTGGTGAATCAAATGGGGAATGATTTATTTTCAATATATCTAAGGCTTTGTTTCATATCTGATTGAAGAACTAGAATCTCCATGTTTCAAAGTTTCAAAAAGAAGATTCAATAAAACTATTGCTTGTTCTAGATGCATGGTATTTATAAAAATATCGTCCATAAATATTTAAATGACCCCAAGAAGAACCAAGAAACATCAAATATTTGGGAGGATGAACTTCCTAGCGATTGCATTGAAAACACTCTTAAAATCCCTGACAAGTCCATTGTAAAGATTCAAGAATTTCAAGAAAACCCTCATGTCAGCTCCACCAAAGAATTGTTTTCATGTTGCGATGATACTTTACCTTCTCCACCAAACTCATCAATGGATTTTCAAGCCACGATGAAGGGAATAGATACCCAAAGAAGGAGACGATTGCATATGATCCCTTTAAATCTACAAGAAGTGGATTCTAAAATGCTAAACATTTATATTGAAAAATTTTCCACATTCTTTGGGAATATTTTGGAGGATGTAGAGAAACACTTGTTTATATTCAAAATTTCATGTGATGTTTTCAATCTCACTGAAGAAAATGTTACATGTCAATTATTTTTGCAAACCTTGTGTGGGGATGCTCTTGAATGCTACTATTAATTGTTTCATGGGACCATTACTAGTTGGGATGTGTTGGAAGCCTCATTTTCTAAAATGTTCATCCCAATAATGCACTCATATTCCCTTTCTAATTTTTTCAATGTTGTTTTCCACCCACCCTCTCCCATGTGGACACAAGACCATGAAGTGAATGATTCAGAAGAAACTTCTAATCAAAGATTGGATAATTTTTTTGAATCAAGTTATCCTGTTGAAAATGAAAATCAAAATTCTAACTTGTAAGAAAAATATTCTAGCCTCTCATATATTCCATATGAGGATTATTCATGCAACAAGTTTGAAATTGAAATTGAGGAGCCTCCAAATGCACAAGCATATTTCAACCAACATACTCGTATGGAATATTTTGTAACAAATGATGAAAAGTCACAAGAGCATTGGAAAACATAACAATTGGTGGAAGAAATTAATCATGAGAACAACGATGGGAAAAATTTTCATTTCATAAAAGAATAATTATTTCAAGACATAGTTGATGAATCAAGAACCTTGGATGTGTTCAATGATAAGGAAAATTATGAAAGTGTTTCCAAATTGGAAACTCCTCATTCAACCCAAGACAATAGTATTCTTTAGCAACCAATAATTGATTATATTGAAACATGGTGTCAAATCATGGTTGTCCAAGCAATTCCATTAGACTCTCGACACATATGTTTCATTTTTTATCCATCACACTTTGAACAGACCCCTAACTCTTTGGTACCAGTCGTGATATGTTCCCTAATTTTGGATTTAATTTTACAAATCAGTTGGATGCTTGAATGTCTCCATTGGAAATCTTCCTACACCTTAAAGTGTCCCTTTCCTTCAAATAACATAGGATAGGTAGATCTGATTTGTGCATAGTTTGTTTTTGCAGTCAAATTTTTTCACAATAAATCATTTTCTAAATGGAGGAAATGTTTGAAGATGACTTAATGAATGAGGAATTACAAGATTTTATTTTTAATAAGACTCCATATCGTAATGGAGAAGGCATCTAAACCATGATTATTGATTCTCAACAACCCATAGGGGGTCCTTGTCCCACAATAGGAGATATATGTCGATAAACAAATTTGATCGCCAAGATTTCCCACTCTTGAAATAACAAAATAAATTCCATATCAAAAGAAGGAAATTTTGGTATATTATCAGTTCATTGTGTAGGAGTCTCATCTTCGTCACGGATCTTTTAGATTCAAAATATGAGTTTGTATGCTCAAGATATCTAGGTTTTCGTTCAATCGTATGAGAGAAAATTTTCATGTGCAACACAACTAATTTTATTTGAAATAAGATTTTCTAAAATTATGCCCATTATCGGAACCACGTTGAGTACTGGGTCTCCATTTTCTTGGTTCTCCATACTTAGCATTTTCTTGGTACTCCATCCCCATTTTCCCACTTCCCAAACTTAGTCTAATTTTCTCTTGTAAGGATACCTCCACATTCTCCTTACCCGTGCATTCCCTTATTATTTCTCCCATACTTAGTATTTTTCCTTTCGCCTCACTCCTCTCTTTCAGACCGTTGCCCAAAATTTGGTCATCTATACTTTTCTTCTCTTGGATTCATAAAATCCTTGATATAAAAAGAAGACATTTTTTTTAATTTTATAAATTCACTCTTCATCCCTCGGCCTCAACTTCGTCATGCACTTTTTGGATCAGAAATTCGTTTCCGCATACCTAAGTTATTCAAGATCTGGTCTAAAGGTCCAAAGGAGATATTATGAAGATTTTTTATAAGTATCATGTTCTCCTCTCCATTTTTGAATTATGAAGTACTCTCATCACTTATCTCCCTCACCTTCCATCTCCACAATTAACCATTTTCCTCTTTTCACCACTCTTCTCCATATGCTCCACTAGTCTCTACACTTAGACATTTTTGGGACTCTTTATTCATCTCCTCATTGGGTTCATAGGTTGGGGAGTTCGTGGACCTTCATCTCCATCCACTTTCCCATGTCATAAGTTCACTGCTACACTACACTAAACTTTTTTCAACTTCACAGGCTTGCGAGTTCAAGCCCTCATCCTCTAAGTTTCATGATCTCCACTTTGTACCCAAAGTTTCATGATCTACATTTTGGACCATCAGATTTTTCGTGGGTGTCAAGCCCCTAAAGTATTTTATCCCTTTTGCACACAATTCCAACCGACCACCTTTCCACACTTAATATATTTTCGGTCATCCATAACCACGGGTTTGAGGGTTTGCGGGTTCATGAAAAACTTCATATTCAAAACTACTCTTGTATGTCCCCGCCATTCTCGTGCTTTTTCCAATATGCATTGAATGTTTTTTAATGCTAACAACTAATTTTGCAGGCTTTGAAGAGATTTCCATTAATGGAAAAAGATTCGAGGAGATTATTCATTAAATTGCATTAATTCGCCATTTTCCAAAGGATTGTATTATTGTCATCTCTCTGAAAAGATTTATTTCAAGTTATTATTCAGCTAAAAAATACTCATGTCAACCTAATGGAAATAGTAGCTAGATAACAATTATCTGGAGATACTTTGAATATTTTTGGTCGTGAAGACACGAACTTTTTGGTCCAAAGCATATTAATATTACTCATCTCCTCCTACACAAAAAGACATGATCTGGGCATCCGAAATTGCTCACGTAGGGTGTGTTCCTAAGGTATTTGACTACAAAGAACTTGTTGTACGGTCCGTTGAGAAGTACGTGTTGAGCTGGAGAATTATACAAATCCAAGATCATTCCCCCATTTCCCTTTCACCGCAAGTTTTTTGTAATATGTTGAAGCTCCCGGAGCCAACACTTACCTTCAAAAGAGAAGAATTATTCAAGAGACTCACGGAGATAGATCTAGTAGGAGGTACTAATGAGGTACAATACCCTAAATTAATTCTCAACTCAATGTTTCTAACAAAGAAACAATTTGATGAACAAGATGAGATATTCAAAGGGTTATCAGTTGAAAATTTTTATGGCATACTCGAATATAATGAAGATGAAATAGACAATTGGCTAGTTGATTATTCCGTGAAAAATCAAGATATTGAGGAAGCAGTACATATAATTTCTCTTGACTTAAGAGACTTGGAAGGTGAATTATTCAACATTAAAATTAGGCATGAAAAAAACGTCACACCAATGAAAAGTTATATTGAAGATTGGTTCATAAAAGAAATCGACAAATTAATCAAAGAAGGGAAAGAAATAATTGAGACGAATCCTATAACCGTCTATAAATACAATAAAATGACAGCAGCAAGCAAGTGAATAGATACAAGATACCATAATAGTAATTTCACATTGATCACATTTTTCTTTCTTTATCAGATTTTTCATCCAGTTACTCTGCTTCTTTAACTAGAAAGGTTTAACCGAAATCTAATAACTTCTTCGTGTCTTCTTTCCAAGTCTTGCTACTTTGTCATTTCCCACCATCCTCCTTCTACAACTTAATTCTTGTTCATATTTTCTTTATGGTCCGCGGGAGCCCCAATCCCAGTTGTAATGACAAACGCATTTAAATTTCAATCCTTTGTAACTAACTATATATTTTTCAGAAATCTGAAGAGAACTATTTCGGGATCAATTTTGACTGTACTTTGTAACTCTGAGTTTTGAGTATAAAGTATTTGATATTGATCTATCATTATCTTTATTGATCTCCCCATGTTTTCACTCTATTAAAGTTCTCTTATGCATGCATACCATATTCTTTCATTTTTTGTGATCAGGAATCTTTAGTTAAACTATGATGGATGTGAGGAAATTTTTTCTATATTTTTCAAGCGTATGAGATGTGTGGTTCCTGGTCATTTCTCAGGAACTCTCTTTAAAAAGTAAACATAACATTTTCTTTATTTTTATTTTTTCTTGAAATCTTTATATTTCTTTGATTATCACGATGGACTTCTACAAAGTCCCATATTCTAAAAATATAGAGTCCCAAGAAAATATTAAAATAAAGAGGAGTACCATCTCTATAAAAATGCAAGGAGATTTTTATCCCCGTGAGGTTTTCATTTCGGTCCTAATGGATTTAAGTTTCAACACCGACCTACACTCATGCGGGGATACCCCCACATCCCCCCTTACCCCATATCCTGTCACCTCGATCCACATTCCCTTCCCCCTCTCTCCTCCCTCATGGCCTTCCCCACTTAACCATTTTTTAATCCCTCTCCCTCCCTCATGTTGATGTCCTCCATTTCCACCTACACTCCCCCCTCAATCCTCATCCCTCACTCTTCATCCACGCTCCCTCTTCTCCCTCACCTTCCCCACTTCTCTCTCCTTATTCCTCCTCTGTTGTTCACTTCCTCATTCACTTAACCTTTTATCCTAAGTTTCATACATTATTCCATCAACCAATGATATCTTTCCACATGGAATTTAATTATTGGTGCATACTCAACCAATGAGATACTGACACGTGGAGTGACATAATTGGTGGCACATGGCAATGAACAAGAGTATGACATGTGGAAATTCATGGTGATCCATCATGTAGTGACACATGGAGACATATGGAAGTTGACTCATCGCTATTGGGAATTGACTGGGCATGGGTGGAGGATGATTGGTCAATCAAAATATTAATTATTTAATTAATTTCTTAAGGGGTCGAATGCCAAGTTTCCATAATATCTTCTTGATTCACATTAAAAGAATGATATAATTTTTATTATATACCATCAAATCTCAAGAACTCCCATACATGTGGGATATCCTTTTATGAAAAAATGTCGAAATCTTAGTGTGATGGAAGAAATTAAGATCAAGGGTTGAGATTAACATGTGAGCTAAATGAACAATTGTTGAGCGACGAATTTTTGAAATTCATAACTTCAGATTCGGGAGTTCGATTTGGGAAAACATTACCTCGTTGGAAAGGTAATTCGACATGGAATATGAGGGAATGGGTTTGAAGAACTCAAATGGTTCATGATGCTCTCATAAATTGAAATAACAATTAGCTTGATTTTCAAGGTTTGATGATCATAGATCTACTTGGAACCTCAACTTACCTAGGTCATATATTGAGACAAAGAACTACAAATTGTGCTTAGGAGGACTTGTTGGAAATTTGAAATGATCAATATTGCATCTGGAATTTTTCCCATGAAAGAAATGGAAAACATCTTACTCAGAAAATTAAAACACAACCTGCTTTTATTAAAGGCAGACAAATTGAAAATTTGAAAATAAAGTTTATTAAAGGAATAAGTGGGCCCTACTTGGGGGCACTAATTTCAATGGAGTTGTAATTAATGAGAATTCAATCAAGGATTGATTCAAATTGTTTTACACCAAAAAGGAATCATGGAAATTTTTAGAAAGGAAAACCTAACTACTTCAAAAACGTGAAAAGAAGATTTTAAAAGGGAAAGAGAAAGCACTATTAGGAGGTTGGAAGTCAGAGGTTTCTACAGTGGTGAAGAGTTTGTGAGAAGAAAACCTCTATATTTCCAAGTTCTTTGAATTGGTCTGCTAAAACTTTCCTCCCTACATGTTATTATTTTTGTTTCTTTCCATCAAATATTTCATGTATTGTCAGACAAACAAGAAGATTTGGGTCTGAGCAGTTCTTTGTCGAAATTGTTTAGTCATCTTGTAATATTTTATGTCTAGAGGAACAAGATCCCTTCTTATATAAAGGAAATTGTAGTTTAATCACAATTTATTAATTTTTCATTGAGATTGTTGAGGTTGTTGAGACAACTTTCTTTTTCTGGTAGCAATTAAATTTGTCACGTGCAGGACATTATTATTGATTCCTCTACAGAGAGCTATTTTAGGGCATAACTTTAATGACCTCTCAAGAATTGATATTTTGAACTTGAGACGTTTAAAGTGACTCTATCATATTATTTATTGATTTTTAATGATGCATTCTTATAAATCTCTCTGATGACATGTCCATCTTTGTTTTTTTCATTTCTTCATCTTGCAAAAGTAATAGTATACTCCAAGTTTAGTTTATCTTACAAGAAATAAATAATGTATGTTGAATGGAGACTCCAAAACCTTGTAGACACAAATCTCTGTTAACACACTTTATATTTTATTTTCTTTAAATGATCTAATGTATACTTGTATAATGGCCTTGATGGGGAACCGGCTCATGAGGAAACCCTAGTTTCAACCTGGCGTGGATTTCTTTAGGCTAGTTGCAGACCATGGCACAGCAAACCACTAGTGGCTAGCAGATGTCAACTGCCCTCCACTGACATGCCAGAATGGGTACAGAAGAGGGGGGGCAACCCCCCTCGTACAACAACATTACCGCCAACGACTGCTCGGGCACCAGAGCAAAATGCCCTCATTCGAGCAGCCCTTGTAGTTACGCAATGGGATTCTGGCTAGAGAACAAGGTCTCAAGAAGGAGATGGAGATGAAATCTAGCACGTCCCATCCAAAAGCACCTCGAGGGTGGGAGCCAAGAAAATGCATTCCAAAAATGGAAAAAATGTCGAGATACCTCATAAACTCAACAAGAGTAGGGGAACATACCCAATTCATGAGAGAACACACCCTCATTGGCAAGTTCCTGGGCATATGGCCATCAGAAAGAGATCTAAACAAATGGATAAAACACTGGTGGAACCCCAAAGGAGACTATGAGGTCCAACTCAGTTCCAAAGGTTTCTTCACAATCATCCTGTACAACCCAGAAGACAGAGACAGGATATTTGAGAACGGGTCGTACTTCTATAACTCAGCAGGGTTATTCTTGTGTTTCTGGACTAAAAGATTCAGCTCAGACAAGTACAATTTCACTATGGCTCCTATATGGATCCGCTTATACTCCTTACCACAAGAGTTTTGGATAGAAGAGATTCTCATGGGCATAGGAAACACACTGGGCCAATACGTCAAAGCATCAGAAGCCACACGGTAGAGGAAATACACTTCATATGCCAGGATCTGTGTCTACATGAATATTTCTAAGGCCCTACCAGGAGCTGTAACTCTGGAATACCAGGATGAGGATTGGCAACAAACACTGGACTATGAAAACATCCCTTTTCGTTGCAGGAGATGTCATGAGCATGGTCACCTATTCAGAGACTGCCCCCTAATTAAACAAGCCACTGAAGAAAATGATACCATATAGAAAGATGGCTTCACCACAGTCATGACCAAAAAGAAAAACCCTCCAAGGAAGCAGACCCCAGATCCCAGACAAAATATCTCGACCAAAAACTCCTATGAGATTCTGAACCAGCTACCGGAAGATGAGGAAATCCAAGATCCACACAAGGAATCGCAACAGGCCCAAGGGTACACCCAAATCCCTCCTCCCCCTCGTCCAAATCGTGAAATCTACATAGAAGAAAGAGGAGACAAGGACGGAGACACCCCAATGCAGTTGGATGATAGAGATCTAACAGGCATAGATCTGGAAAACCTCGAGGAGGTCCTGAATCAAAAGGACCTACAGACCCTTCCTGAAGAACAACTACATAAGGTACACAAGGTCTTTCTTAACTCCTCAACATGATCCGCAGCATGCCTGGGCATATCCATGGGCTCGGGTTCAGGCTCGAAAAGAATACTCCATGAGAACAAAAGAAGGGGGCAGAAAACAGCGCAACAACTCATCAAGGAGGTGATAAACCTTATGATAAACTCAGGGTAGATCCACAAGCTCTCGGAGGGATACCTCCATCCAACACCACCCTCTTAATAATGAAGATCATTACCTAGAACATTAGAGGACTCAATGGTCGATCCAAACAAAGGATCCTCCGAGACTACATCAAAGCAGAAGACCCAGACATCCTAATGTTACAGGAAACCAAATGTGTAGGGGCAGAAGCTAAAACCATCTTCCAGCATATCTAGAGAGGATGTAACTACATGTAAAAAGACTCCACAGGAGCCTCAGGGGGTCTAGCGATCCTCTAGAACCCAGGAAACATCACTCTAAGCAAATCCTTCTCAACTATAGGTACAATAATGGCCCACTTTGAGGTCACAGGCTCGAATCAGGAAGGGGCCATTACAAATGTTTACGGCCCTCAAATCCAACAGGACAAAGATAAACTCATGGAGCGGATAGCACTAATCAAGACTCTAGTGGAAACACACAACTGGATCTTAGGAGGCGACTTCAATATGATCCTGTCACTGGAGGAAAAGACAGGAGGTAGCAAGAGACTCAAGCAAGATAGTGGTAAGTTCAAAACCCTCATTGATCGTCTAAAGCTAGTAGACATAGAAAATAGCAATGGCACCTTCACCTGGTCCAATCGTAGATCGGGCAACCAACACATTGCTTATCGTCTGGATCGCTTCCTAGTGACAGAGGAATTAATGGAAGAAGGCTCTTATATGGAAAGTCTTATTCTCCCAAAAGCTAGGTCGAATCATTGGCCTCTTGTTTTTAATCTAGAAACAGGAGCAACACCCAAATACAAACCCTTTTGTTTCGAAATATTATGGCTCTCACACCTAGATTTCCATCAGTTAGCAAAATCCTAGTGGGCACAGGTGGAAATAGATCATGGCACTACCATGTATAAATTCCAACAACACCTCAAAAACTTCAAGTAGTTGTTGAAACACTGGAACAAAAACACCTTTGGAAACATACTCCAAAGCATACAGGACATAGAAAATAAACTTGTGGAGATAAAAAAAAATTTCATCTCAGGATCCCGGACCACTAAACTAATGAAAGAGGAGGAGAAGCTCCAAGCGCAATTAGAAGAGAGAAGAAGGCAAGAGGAAATCTTGTGGAAACAAAAATCCAGGGTACGATGGCTCAAAGAAGGGGAAAAGAACACAAAATTCTTAATAACCCACTTAGAGGATAGCCAGGGCAATCTAATCAGAGAACATTCTTAGATAGAGGCAGAGCCGACCAACTACTACCAGGACCTTCTAACGGAAACCAGGGAGGACAGAATGGCAACCATCCAAAGGGTCACCAGACACATACCCTCTTTGGTAACTCCGAAAAAAAACCCAGCTTTAACACAGCCCATCACCCAAGAGGAAGTCGACCAAGCCATAAAATCAATACCCCTAGGAAAATCCCTCGGTCTGGATGGGTTCACCGCTGATTTTTTCCACCACTACTGGGACCTGGTCAGAGAAAAAGTTTGGGAGGTAGTAGAGGAATCGAGAGCATCAGGCCTAGTCCTACCAGCTCTCAATTCCACCTTTCTCACCCTCATTTCGAAAGAGGAATGGGTCACAAACCCTAAAAAGTTCAAATCCATTGCCCTATGCAATGTAATCTACAAAATCATAAAAAAGGTGGTGGCCAATCGACTCAAACCCATACTGACCCATGTCATCCCCAAGGAACAGGTAGGGTACGTAGAAGGAAGACAAATCATGGACAGCATCATCCTGGCTCACGAGGTCATCCACTCCCTCAAGACATCAAGGACTCCAAGTATGTTAATCAAACTTGAATTTTCAAAAGATTTTGACAAAGCTAGCTGGCAGTACCTTCGGGTTGTCTTAGAGTCTTTTGGATTTGATCAACATTGGGTGGACTGGATATTAAATCTCACCTCCTCAGCCTTCTT
>JZKD02S1651887.1:5425-37730 GCA_000966675.3 Picea glauca | reverse complement strand
AACGGTGCACAGGCAATCTGGACATCCACTATTGTTCTGCGTTTAATCAACGAGGGGCCCCCCTTTTTGTTGTGTCATCCTGCCATTTTTTCTCCACCTGACTGTGCGATGAGGCTCGCCCCCTTTAGCCCTTTCCTCATCCCCCGACATCTGTCCATCTCCCCTCTTCTTGTCCATGTAGTCCCTTTCCCATATCATCATCCACTCACCACCTGCCATGTGTCTTCCCCTGTAACCTCTCTCACACCCTCATAGTTTCGGTGTCACCACTCCCGTTATGCGCCCCATCCTTCGCGCTGGCCTCCATGCCTATTCATCAGGTCGTTCAGCTAATCCATGTGGCAGTGCGAAAGGTCTTCCACGTCACAAAAGTGTCGAGTTGGCCGGGCCATCCTCAATCCCAATGAAGCATTTATTGAAGAAATTGGTGGTGGTTAGACATCACCTCCGCCATAATGGGAAAGTCCGGCAACAAATTAAAGACACATCGATTCGCCCACGGAACTGTCAGTAGTCCAATTGCGTCTGCCATAAGTGCACGATCATTCAGAGACTGCAGGTGCAGATTGTCAGAAGCCATGCAGACGCAAATTTTTAATGCAACATATCGATTTTGTTGATGTTGTTGTTTAGAGTATATGTAGGCATTTTCTCCATTTTCGTATCTATCGATGGTAGAGCAAAGCTCCCGACTGTAAAAGTTTTAACAACCATTCTAGTTTCCTGGTTGTGCATCTGTATCTGAGATTTCTTGTTTTATGACAAACAGTATTCTTACTTCCGTCTATGTTTTCGTCTCATACCAGAGAGTTCATGATCGAATGATTCACATGAATTGTTGTAGTTATGTTATGATAAAGGATTTGTTGTTACATTATTGTATTCTTTGGTCTTCTGTGTTTGAATGTAAAAGGATATTGCGTTTGGACGTTTTCTTCCCCAGTCTGTTAGAAGCCTGATGTTTATGAAAGACCTTTTCACTCTTCTCATACAAGTCTTCCCCCTGCTCACCCTTATTACAACTCACTGTTTGAAGTTTATCTAAGACCTCATTTGCCCATGCATGTCTGGCCTAGTTTCAGAGTTGAGACGATATTGTTTTGAGTTTCCTTCCATTTGATCATCCCTTTATAAACAAATCGTGACATTAAACTGATGGGCGTCGGGCTCTGCTCCTTCTGCAATCTAGGAGTGACTTCTGACGCTAACAGATGGTTAAAAGGTAACCCCTTGAGGAAGCTACATGAAAGTATAACTAAGAGGAAAGGCTCCCTCATTTTAATCACACTTGAATATCATTGAATATCTATTTTTGCGAAAGGTTATTTGGGTAGGTATTATTGATAGAGAAAAATTGCAGCAGAAAAAGTGCGGTAGGAAAAGTGCAGCAGGAAAAGTGCAGCAGAAAACGTAAGGTAGGAAAAGTGCAGCAGAAAAAGTGCGACAGGAAAACTGTAACAAAAAACATGCGTCAGAAAATGTGCGGTAGGAAAATTGCGGAAGAAAAATTACAGCGGAAAAAGTGCGACAGAAAAATCGCAACAGAAAAATCGCGACAGAAAAATCACGGCAGAAAAATCGCGGCAAAAAAAGTGCAACTGAAAAATCACGGCAGAAAAATCATGGCAGAAAAAGTGCAGCAGAAAAATCGCGGCAGCAACATGGTTGGGGTCTATTTATGAGAGATATGACACATCTTGTTTGAGTTATGTTTTGTAAGCTAGGGTTTATCTCTTGAGATGGTATTGGATGTTCAGCATTGCTGCATATATCATATTTGTGGAGGGATACAATTGGTATTTTGTTGTTGGTATTTGGCATATGGGTATCAATCTTGTGGTTTTTATGTGTTGTTGAAGTTGTTGGTTTAGCTTGAGGCTACATAACAATGAGGTTGTGGCACATGGTTTGATGTAAGGCTTTATGGTATTTGGTTTATGGATAAAGTGATGAATTGTTAGATAAATTTTGACATTTATATTGGTGTATGTCTTTGGTATATGGTTGAGGTACATGTTTGGTCCATGGTTGAGTCAAGTAGTTGATGAGTTGGCACATACATGAGGTGTATAGTTGATGAGTTGGAACATACATGAGGTGTATAGTTAATGATGTTGGTACATCTTGATGAGTCAAGGTTGATGCACGGTTGATGCATGGTACATGCTGGTTCATGTTATTGGTACAGGTTGCTTGGTGCGGGTTGATTGGTACAAGTTGTTATAGGTTATTGGTACAGGTTGACAGTGACAGGTTGACAGTGCCAATGGTTGATTCAGTGACAGTGACAGGTTGTCTACATTTTGCATTTATATTTCAAGTTGGTTGGACGAGGTAATGACAGGTGATTATAGCCACCTTCTAGTTGTATCTGGAGAACTTAGGGGGTTGTAGCGTCCTTCTAGTTGTAGCCAGCGAATTGGGGATTTGGAGCTTCCCTCAAGTTTTAGCTTGAGAAACTAGGGGGTTGGAGCCTCGGTCCAGTTGTAGCTGGATAACAAAGGAATTTGGTGCTTCCAATGAATGTAATTCTTCAAGACATATAAGAAAAATCATTATGTGGTTTTCTCCCGCTTTGGGTTTCCACATAAAAACACCAATGTACTATGTGTGTGTATGATTTCTCATTTGTTCATTGTTTATTTACTCTGCAATTATTGGATGATAATGCTACACTGATATAACACTTGCATTATATGGTCAAAAATGATTCAATTTCTCTATTACTAATTCACCCCCCTCTCGGTAATCCAACAATGCATTTATGAACAAAAGTCAAAATCTTAATGGGGTGGAAGAAATTAAGATCAAGGGCTAAGATTAACCCATGAATTAAATGAACGATTGTTGAGCGACAAATTTCTGGAAGCCATAACTTGAGATACAGGAGTCATATTTGGGAAAATTTTACCTATTTGGAAAGTTAATTCGACAAGGAAGAGGATGGAACACGTTTAAATAGATTAAATGGGCCATGATTCTATCATAACGTCAAATAACAATCACCTTGATTTTCATGGTTTGATGATAGAACTGCTTGGAACCTCAACTTCCCGAGGTCATATCTTGAGATCCAGAACTCCAAATTGTACTCAAGAGGAATCATTGGAAAGTTGAAATTATGAATATTTCATATGGAATGTTTCCCATGAATGAAAGGGAAAATATTTTACTCGTAAAATTAAAACACGGTATGCTTTTGTTAAAGGCAGAGAAATTGAAAATTTGAAAATAAACTTTATTAAAGGAATAAGTGGGCTCTTCTTGGGGGCATGTATTTCAATGACATAATTCATTAATGAGACTTCAATCAAGGATTAATTAAAAGTGATTTACTCCAAAAAGGAATCATGGAAATATCTAGAAAGGAAACCCTAACTACTTCAAGACCATGGAAAGAAGATTTTAAAAGGTAAAGAGAAGGCACCATTAGGAGGTTGGAAGTCAGAGGTTTCTATAGTGGTGAAGAGTTGGGAAGAAGAAAATATCTATATTTCCAACATTATTTGAATTAGTATGTTAAATATTTCCTCCCTACATTTTCTTCCTTATGTTTCTTCCCATCAAATATTTCATGCATTGCCAGACAAACATGAATATTTGGTTCTAAGCAATTCTTTCTCAAAACTCTTTAGTCATCTTGTAATATTTTATGTCCAAAGGAACAATATCCCTCCTTGTATAAAGGAAATTGTATTTTAATTACAATTTATCAATTTTTCATTGAGATTGTTGAGGCTGCTGAGACAATTTTATTTTTCTGACGGTGCTAAATTTGTCACATGTGGGATATTATTATTGATTCCTATACAAAGAGCTATTTCGGAGCATAACTTTAATGACCTCTCAAGACCTGATATTTTGAGTGTGAGATTTTTAAAGTGTGCCTACCATATTATTTATTGAGTTTTAATGATTCACTCTTATAAATCTCTATGATGACATGTCCATATTTCTTTTTCCATTTCTTCACCTTTCAAACATAATAGAAGATTCCAAGTTTATCTTACAACAAAGAAAGAATGTTTATTGAATGGAGACTCCAAAACCTTGTAGACACAAATGTATGTTAACACACTTTATATTACATTTTCTTTAAATGATCTGGTGTATGCTTGTATAATTGTATACAAGGATTGCACATTTGTGTATATAAGATTTCTTGGAATATCTCTAAGGGTTTTCTCTTTAGCATTCACCCTTTACATTCATTACAAAACCATACAAAGAATCACACCTCTCTAAAAATGTAGAGGGATTCATATCCTCGTGAGATTGACCTTAAGATTGTAAAAAGGTATTTTAGATCAACATTTTGGTGAATCAAATGGGGAATGATTTATTTTCAATATATCTAAGGCTTTGTTTCATATCTGATTGAAGAACTAGAATCTCCATGTTTCAAAGTTTCAAAAAGAAGATTCAATAAAACTATTGCTTGTTCTAGATGCATGGTATTTATAAAAATATCGTCCATAAATATTTAAATGACCCCAAGAAGAACCAAGAAACATCAAATATTTGGGAGGATGAACTTCCTAGCGATTGCATTGAAAACACTCTTAAAATCCCTGACAAGTCCATTGTAAAGATTCAAGAATTTCAAGAAAACCCTCATGTCAGCTCCACCAAAGAATTGTTTTCATGTTGCGATGATACTTTACCTTCTCCACCAAACTCATCAATGGATTTTCAAGCCACGATGAAGGGAATAGATACCCAAAGAAGGAGACGATTGCATATGATCCCTTTAAATCTACAAGAAGTGGATTCTAAAATGCTAAACATTTATATTGAAAAATTTTCCACATTCTTTGGGAATATTTTGGAGGATGTAGAGAAACACTTGTTTATATTCAAAATTTCATGTGATGTTTTCAATCTCACTGAAGAAAATGTTACATGTCAATTATTTTTGCAAACCTTGTGTGGGGATGCTCTTGAATGCTACTATTAATTGTTTCATGGGACCATTACTAGTTGGGATGTGTTGGAAGCCTCATTTTCTAAAATGTTCATCCCAATAATGCACTCATATTCCCTTTCTAATTTTTTCAATGTTGTTTTCCACCCACCCTCTCCCATGTGGACACAAGACCATGAAGTGAATGATTCAGAAGAAACTTCTAATCAAAGATTGGATAATTTTTTTGAATCAAGTTATCCTGTTGAAAATGAAAATCAAAATTCTAACTTGTAAGAAAAATATTCTAGCCTCTCATATATTCCATATGAGGATTATTCATGCAACAAGTTTGAAATTGAAATTGAGGAGCCTCCAAATGCACAAGCATATTTCAACCAACATACTCGTATGGAATATTTTGTAACAAATGATGAAAAGTCACAAGAGCATTGGAAAACATAACAATTGGTGGAAGAAATTAATCATGAGAACAACGATGGGAAAAATTTTCATTTCATAAAAGAATAATTATTTCAAGACATAGTTGATGAATCAAGAACCTTGGATGTGTTCAATGATAAGGAAAATTATGAAAGTGTTTCCAAATTGGAAACTCCTCATTCAACCCAAGACAATAGTATTCTTTAGCAACCAATAATTGATTATATTGAAACATGGTGTCAAATCATGGTTGTCCAAGCAATTCCATTAGACTCTCGACACATATGTTTCATTTTTTATCCATCACACTTTGAACAGACCCCTAACTCTTTGGTACCAGTCGTGATATGTTCCCTAATTTTGGATTTAATTTTACAAATCAGTTGGATGCTTGAATGTCTCCATTGGAAATCTTCCTACACCTTAAAGTGTCCCTTTCCTTCAAATAACATAGGATAGGTAGATCTGATTTGTGCATAGTTTGTTTTTGCAGTCAAATTTTTTCACAATAAATCATTTTCTAAATGGAGGAAATGTTTGAAGATGACTTAATGAATGAGGAATTACAAGATTTTATTTTTAATAAGACTCCATATCGTAATGGAGAAGGCATCTAAACCATGATTATTGATTCTCAACAACCCATAGGGGGTCCTTGTCCCACAATAGGAGATATATGTCGATAAACAAATTTGATCGCCAAGATTTCCCACTCTTGAAATAACAAAATAAATTCCATATCAAAAGAAGGAAATTTTGGTATATTATCAGTTCATTGTGTAGGAGTCTCATCTTCGTCACGGATCTTTTAGATTCAAAATATGAGTTTGTATGCTCAAGATATCTAGGTTTTCGTTCAATCGTATGAGAGAAAATTTTCATGTGCAACACAACTAATTTTATTTGAAATAAGATTTTCTAAAATTATGCCCATTATCGGAACCACGTTGAGTACTGGGTCTCCATTTTCTTGGTTCTCCATACTTAGCATTTTCTTGGTACTCCATCCCCATTTTCCCACTTCCCAAACTTAGTCTAATTTTCTCTTGTAAGGATACCTCCACATTCTCCTTACCCGTGCATTCCCTTATTATTTCTCCCATACTTAGTATTTTTCCTTTCGCCTCACTCCTCTCTTTCAGACCGTTGCCCAAAATTTGGTCATCTATACTTTTCTTCTCTTGGATTCATAAAATCCTTGATATAAAAAGAAGACATTTTTTTTAATTTTATAAATTCACTCTTCATCCCTCGGCCTCAACTTCGTCATGCACTTTTTGGATCAGAAATTCGTTTCCGCATACCTAAGTTATTCAAGATCTGGTCTAAAGGTCCAAAGGAGATATTATGAAGATTTTTTATAAGTATCATGTTCTCCTCTCCATTTTTGAATTATGAAGTACTCTCATCACTTATCTCCCTCACCTTCCATCTCCACAATTAACCATTTTCCTCTTTTCACCACTCTTCTCCATATGCTCCACTAGTCTCTACACTTAGACATTTTTGGGACTCTTTATTCATCTCCTCATTGGGTTCATAGGTTGGGGAGTTCGTGGACCTTCATCTCCATCCACTTTCCCATGTCATAAGTTCACTGCTACACTACACTAAACTTTTTTCAACTTCACAGGCTTGCGAGTTCAAGCCCTCATCCTCTAAGTTTCATGATCTCCACTTTGTACCCAAAGTTTCATGATCTACATTTTGGACCATCAGATTTTTCGTGGGTGTCAAGCCCCTAAAGTATTTTATCCCTTTTGCACACAATTCCAACCGACCACCTTTCCACACTTAATATATTTTCGGTCATCCATAACCACGGGTTTGAGGGTTTGCGGGTTCATGAAAAACTTCATATTCAAAACTACTCTTGTATGTCCCCGCCATTCTCGTGCTTTTTCCAATATGCATTGAATGTTTTTTAATGCTAACAACTAATTTTGCAGGCTTTGAAGAGATTTCCATTAATGGAAAAAGATTCGAGGAGATTATTCATTAAATTGCATTAATTCGCCATTTTCCAAAGGATTGTATTATTGTCATCTCTCTGAAAAGATTTATTTCAAGTTATTATTCAGCTAAAAAATACTCATGTCAACCTAATGGAAATAGTAGCTAGATAACAATTATCTGGAGATACTTTGAATATTTTTGGTCGTGAAGACACGAACTTTTTGGTCCAAAGCATATTAATATTACTCATCTCCTCCTACACAAAAAGACATGATCTGGGCATCCGAAATTGCTCACGTAGGGTGTGTTCCTAAGGTATTTGACTACAAAGAACTTGTTGTACGGTCCGTTGAGAAGTACGTGTTGAGCTGGAGAATTATACAAATCCAAGATCATTCCCCCATTTCCCTTTCACCGCAAGTTTTTTGTAATATGTTGAAGCTCCCGGAGCCAACACTTACCTTCAAAAGAGAAGAATTATTCAAGAGACTCACGGAGATAGATCTAGTAGGAGGTACTAATGAGGTACAATACCCTAAATTAATTCTCAACTCAATGTTTCTAACAAAGAAACAATTTGATGAACAAGATGAGATATTCAAAGGGTTATCAGTTGAAAATTTTTATGGCATACTCGAATATAATGAAGATGAAATAGACAATTGGCTAGTTGATTATTCCGTGAAAAATCAAGATATTGAGGAAGCAGTACATATAATTTCTCTTGACTTAAGAGACTTGGAAGGTGAATTATTCAACATTAAAATTAGGCATGAAAAAAACGTCACACCAATGAAAAGTTATATTGAAGATTGGTTCATAAAAGAAATCGACAAATTAATCAAAGAAGGGAAAGAAATAATTGAGACGAATCCTATAACCGTCTATAAATACAATAAAATGACAGCAGCAAGCAAGTGAATAGATACAAGATACCATAATAGTAATTTCACATTGATCACATTTTTCTTTCTTTATCAGATTTTTCATCCAGTTACTCTGCTTCTTTAACTAGAAAGGTTTAACCGAAATCTAATAACTTCTTCGTGTCTTCTTTCCAAGTCTTGCTACTTTGTCATTTCCCACCATCCTCCTTCTACAACTTAATTCTTGTTCATATTTTCTTTATGGTCCGCGGGAGCCCCAATCCCAGTTGTAATGACAAACGCATTTAAATTTCAATCCTTTGTAACTAACTATATATTTTTCAGAAATCTGAAGAGAACTATTTCGGGATCAATTTTGACTGTACTTTGTAACTCTGAGTTTTGAGTATAAAGTATTTGATATTGATCTATCATTATCTTTATTGATCTCCCCATGTTTTCACTCTATTAAAGTTCTCTTATGCATGCATACCATATTCTTTCATTTTTTGTGATCAGGAATCTTTAGTTAAACTATGATGGATGTGAGGAAATTTTTTCTATATTTTTCAAGCGTATGAGATGTGTGGTTCCTGGTCATTTCTCAGGAACTCTCTTTAAAAAGTAAACATAACATTTTCTTTATTTTTATTTTTTCTTGAAATCTTTATATTTCTTTGATTATCACGATGGACTTCTACAAAGTCCCATATTCTAAAAATATAGAGTCCCAAGAAAATATTAAAATAAAGAGGAGTACCATCTCTATAAAAATGCAAGGAGATTTTTATCCCCGTGAGGTTTTCATTTCGGTCCTAATGGATTTAAGTTTCAACACCGACCTACACTCATGCGGGGATACCCCCACATCCCCCCTTACCCCATATCCTGTCACCTCGATCCACATTCCCTTCCCCCTCTCTCCTCCCTCATGGCCTTCCCCACTTAACCATTTTTTAATCCCTCTCCCTCCCTCATGTTGATGTCCTCCATTTCCACCTACACTCCCCCCTCAATCCTCATCCCTCACTCTTCATCCACGCTCCCTCTTCTCCCTCACCTTCCCCACTTCTCTCTCCTTATTCCTCCTCTGTTGTTCACTTCCTCATTCACTTAACCTTTTATCCTAAGTTTCATACATTATTCCATCAACCAATGATATCTTTCCACATGGAATTTAATTATTGGTGCATACTCAACCAATGAGATACTGACACGTGGAGTGACATAATTGGTGGCACATGGCAATGAACAAGAGTATGACATGTGGAAATTCATGGTGATCCATCATGTAGTGACACATGGAGACATATGGAAGTTGACTCATCGCTATTGGGAATTGACTGGGCATGGGTGGAGGATGATTGGTCAATCAAAATATTAATTATTTAATTAATTTCTTAAGGGGTCGAATGCCAAGTTTCCATAATATCTTCTTGATTCACATTAAAAGCATGATATAATTTTTATTATATACCATCAAATCTCAAGAACTCCCATACATGTGGGATATCCTTTTATGAAAAATGTCGAAATCTTAGTGTGATGGAAGAAATTAAGATCAAGGGCTGAGATTAACATGTGAGCTAAATGAACAATTGTTGAGCGACGAATTTTTGAAATCCATAACTTCAGATTCGGGAGTTCGATTTGGGAAAACATTACCTCATTGGAAAGGTAATTCGACATGGAATATGAGGGAATGGGTTTCAAGAACTCAAATGGTTCATGATGCTCTCATAAATTGAAATAACAATTAGCTTGATTTTCATGGTTTGATGATCATAGATCTACTTGGAACCTCAACTTACTTAGGTCATATCTTGAGACAAAGAACTACAAATTGTGCTTAGGAGGACTTGTTGGAAATTTGAAATGATCAATATTGCATCTGGAATTTTTCCCATGAATGAAATGGCAAACATCTTAATCAGAAAATTAAAACACATCTTGCTTTTATTAAAGGCAGACAAATTGAAAATTTGAAAATAAAGTTTATTAAAGGAATAAGTGGGCCCTACTTGGGGGCACTAATTTCAATGGAATTGCAATTAATGAGAATTCAATAAAGGATTGATTCAAATTGTTTTACACCAAAAAGGAATCATGGAAATGTTTAGAAAGGAAAACCTAACTACTTCAAAAACGTGAAAAGAAGATTTTAAAAGGGAAAGAGAAAGCACTATTAGGAGGTTGGAAGTCAGAGGTTTCTATAGTGGTGAATAGTTTGTGAGAAGAAAACCTCTATATTTCAAAGTTCTTTGAATTGGTCTGCTAAAACTTTCCTCCCTACATGTTCTTCTTTTTGTTTCTTTCCATCAAATATTTCATGTATTGTCAGACAAACAAGAAGATTTGGGTCTGAGCAGTTCTTTCTCGAAATTGTTTAGTCATCTTGTAATATTTTATCTCTAGAGGAACAAGATCCCTTCTTATATAAAGGAAATTGTAGTTTAATCACAATTTATCAATTTTTCATTGAGATTGTTGAGGTTGTTGAGACAACTTTCTTTTTCTGGTAGCAATTAAATTTGTCACATGCAGGACATTATTATTGATTCCTCTACAGAGAGCTATTTTAGGGCATAACTTTAATGACCTCTCAAGACTTGATATTTTGAACTTGAGACGTTTAAAGTGACTCTATCATATTATTTATTGATTTTTAATGATGCATTCTTATAAATCTCTCTGATGACATGTCCATCTTTGTTTTTTTCATTTCTTCATCTTGCAAAAGTAATAGTATACTCCAAGTTTAGTTTATCTTACAAGAAATAAATAATGTATGTTGAATGGAGACTCCAAAACCTTGTAGACATAAATATCTGTTAACACACTTTATATTTTATTTTCTTTAAATGATCTAATGTATACTTGTATAATGGCCTTGATGGGGAACCGGATCATGAGGAAACCCTAGTTTCAACCTGGAGAAGATTGCTTTAGGCTAGTTGCAGACCATGGCACAACAAACCACTAGTGGCTAGTAGATGTCAACTGCCCTCCACTGACATGCCATAATGGGTACAGAAGAGGGGGGGGAACCCACCTCGTACAACAACATTACCGCCAACGACCGCTCGGGCACCAGAGCAAAACGCCCTCGTTCGAGCAGCCCTTGCAGTTATGCAACGGGCTTCTGGCTAGAGAACAAGGTCTCAAGAAGGAGATGGAGATGAAAGCTAGCACGTCCCATCCAAAAGCACCTCGAGGGTGGGAGCCAAGAAAATGCATTCCACAAATGGAAAAAATGTCGAGATACCTCATAAGCTCAACAAGAGTAGGGGAACATACCCAATTCATGAGAGAACACACCCTCATTGGAAAGTTCCTGGGCATATGGCCATCAGAAAGAGATCTAAACAAATGGATAAAACACTGGTGGAACCCCAAAGGAGACTATGAGGTCCAACTCAGTTCCAAAGGTTTCTTCACAATCATCCTGTACAACCCAGAAGACAAAGACAGGATATTTGAGAATGGTTCGTACTTCTATAACTCAACAGGGTTATTCTTGTGTTTCTGGACTAAAAGATTCAGCCCAGACAAGTACAATTTCACTATGGCTCCTATATGGATCCGCCTATACTCCTTACCACAAGAGTTTTGGCTAGAAGAGATTCTCATGGGCATAGGAAACACACTGGGCCAATACGTCAAAGAATCAGAAGCCACACAGTAGAGGAAATACACTTCATACACCAAGATCTGTGTCTACATGAATATTTCTAAGGCCCTACCAGGAGCTGTAACTCTGGAATACCAGGATGAGGATTGGCAACAAACACTGGACTATGAAAACATCCCTTTTTGTTGCAGGAGATGTCATGAGCATGGTCACCTCTTCAGAGACTGCCCCCTAATTAAACAAGCCACTGAAGAAAATGATACCATATAGAAATATGGCTTCACCACAGTCATGACCAAAAAGAAAAACCCTCCAAGGAAGCAAGCCCCAGATCCCAGACAAAATATCTCGACCAAAAACTCCTATGAGATTCTGAACCAGCTACCGGAAGATGAGGAAATCCAAGATCCGCACAAGGAATCGCAACAGACCCAAGGGGACACCCAAATCCCTCCTCCCCCTCGCCCAAATCATGAAATCTACACAGAAGAAAGAGGAGACGGGGACGGAGACACCCCAATGCAGTTGGATGATAGAGATCTAACAGGCATAGATCTGGAAAAGCTCGAGGAGGCCCTGAATCAAAAGGACCTACAGACCCTTCCTGAAGAACAACTACGCAAGGTACACAAGGTCTTTCTTAACTCCTCAACAGGATCCACAACATGCCTGGGAATATCCATGGACTCGGGTTCAGGCTCGAAAAGAATACTCTGTGAGAACAAAAGAAGAGGGCGGAAAACAGCGCAACAACTCATCAAGGAGGCGAGAAACCTTATGATAAACTCAAGGTAGATCCACAAGCTCTCGGAGGGATACCTCCATCCAAAACCACCCTCTTAATAATGAAGATCATTACCTAGAACATTAGAGGACTCAATGGTCGATCCAAACAAAGGATCCTTCGAGACTGCATCAAAGCAGAAGACCCAGACATCCTAATGTTACAGGAAACCAAATGTGCAGGGGAAGAAGCTAAAACCATCTTCCAGCATATTTGGAGAGGATGTAACTACATGTAAATAGACTCCAAAGGAGCCTCAGGGGGTCTAGCGATCCTCTAGAACCCAGGCAACATCACTCTAAGAAAATCCTTCTCAACTATAGGTAAAATAATGGCCCACTTTGAGGTCACAGGCTCGAATCAAGAAGGGGCCATTACAAATGTTTACGGCCCTCAAAGCCAATAGGACAAAGATAAACTCATGGAGCGGATAGCACTAATCAAGACTCTAGTGGCAACACACAACTGGATCTTAGGAGGTGACTTCAATATGATCCTGTCACTGGAGGAAAAGACAGGAGGCAACAAGAGACTCAAGCAAGATAGTGGTAAGTTCAAAACCCTCATTGATCGTCTAAAGCTAGTAGACATAGAAAATAGCAATGGCACCTTCACCTAGTCCAATCGTAGATTGGCCAACCAACACATTGCTTGTCGTCTGGACCGCTTCCTAGTGACTGAGGAATTAATGGAAGAAGGCTCTTATATGGAAAGTCTTATTCTCCCAAAATCTAGGTCGAATCATTGGCATCTTGTTTTTAATCTAGAAACAGGAGCAACACCCAAATACAAACCCTTTTGTTTCGAAAAATTATGGCTCTCACACCTAGATTTCCATCAGTTAGCAAAATCCTAGTGGGCACAGGTGGAAATAGATCATGGCACTACCATGTATAAATTCCAGCAACACCTCAAAAACTTCAAGTAGTTGTTGAAACACTGGAACAAGAACACCTTTGGAAACATACTCCAAAGCATACAGGACATAGAAAATAAACTTGTGAAGATACAAAAAAATTTCATCTCAGGATCCCGGACCACTGAACTAATGAAAGAGGAGGAGAAGCTCCAAGCGCAATTAGAAGAGAGAAGAAGGCAAGAGGAAATCTTGTGGAAACAAAAATCCAGGGTACAATGGCTCAAAGAAGGGGAAAAGAACACAAAATTATTCCACAGAGCAATGGTGCACTGCTACCACATCAATAAAATAACCCACTTAGAGGATAGCCAGGGCAATCCAATCAGAGAACATTCTTAGATAGAGGCAGAGCTGACAAACTACTACCAGGACCTTCTAACGGAAACCAGGGAGGACAGAATGGCAACCATCCAAAGGGTCACCAGACACATACCCTCTTTGGTAACTCCGAAAAAAAACCCAGCCTTAACACAGCCCATCACCCAAGAGGAAGTCGACCAAGCCATAAAATCAATGCCCCTAGGAAAATCCCTCGGTCTGGATGGGTTCACCACTGATTTTTTCCACCACTACTGGGACTTGGTCAAAGAATAAGTTTGGGAGGTAGTAGAGGAATCGAGAGCATCAGGCCTAGTCCTACCAGCTCTCAATGCCACCTTTCTCACCCTCATTTCGAAAGAGGAATGGGTCACAAAACCTAAAAAGTTCAAATCCATCACCCTAAGCAATGTAATCTACAAAATCATAAAAAAGGTGGTGGCCAATCGACTCAAACCCATACTGACCCATGTCATCCCCAAGGAACAGGCAGGGTACGTAGAAGGAAGACAAATCATGGACAGCATCATCCTGGCTCATGAGGTCATCCACTCCCTCAAGACATCAAGGACTCCAGGTATGTTAATCAAACTTGACCTTTCAAAAGATTTTGACAAAGCTAGCTGGCAGTACCTTCGGGTTGTCTTAGAGTCTTTTGGATTTGATCAACATTGGGTGGACTGGATATTAAATCTCACCTCCTCAGCCTTCTTCTCCATTCTAGTTAATGGGGTCTCGTCCCGACCTTTTTCACCATCTAGAGGTATCAGACAAGGGGATCCCCTTTCACCCTTCTTGTTTGTACTTATGGTGGAAGGCCTGGGACATTACATCAAATCGACAGTCACAGACGGCTCTCTCAAAGTCCTACCTCTACAAAATATCCATCTAGTTCCCTCTCACAGTCAATTTGTCGATGGCACCCTCCTACTGAACTCCCCAATGGCCCGAGAGGCCAACAAGCTCAACTCTATCCTCTCAGACTTCACAGAATCTTCAAGCATGTCTCTTAACCTAGAAAATTCCAAACTCTATTTTTTCAACACCCCAACATCTGTCCAGCTCCACATTTCTAGACCCCTAGGAATACCCAAGAGCTCCATTACATCCAACTATTTAGGTGTTCCTCTCATGGGCACGGCAGCTAGATCCATCTCTTGGGACAACCTTCTTCTTTCCATCTCCAATAGACTGAGCAACTGGACTTTCAGACCACTCAACATCGCTTCCAGGCTGGTCCTCCTCAAATCCGTCTTACAAGCCCTACCTACTTACCTCTTCACTGCTCTAGCAGCTCCTAAACAAGTCATCAAAGCCATTAGGAACCTCCAGTGAAACTTCCTCTGGCATGGACATCAACCTAACAAGAAATGGGCGCTAGTAAGCTGGGACAGAATATGCACACCAAAAATCCTAGGAGGAATGGGACTTCGTGATCTAGGGAAACTCAATCAAGTAATGGGAGCCAAAATCTGGTGGAGATGGTTAAAAACCCCAACAATCATCTGGGCATGAATATGGAAGCATAAGTATGCCCCCATCACACTAGATAATCAACTTATTAGACTCAATGACCGACTACAGGGCTCTAACATATGGAACACAGCCTGGAAAAATCGTACGCTGGTTAAAAATCACGCTTTCTGGGAAGTCCGAAATGGAGAAAGCGCCATGTTCTGGCAAGACTCATGGCAGAAATTCAAACCCCTAGATGAACTGGAGGAGTTAAACACACTCAAACAATCTCTCAAACAGGATACATCTTTAAGGGTGAAAGACCTTTAGAAACCCGAGGAACAACGACATCAATGGCACCATTGGAAAACCTCTAGTTGGGATCTAGGGGTCCCAGAGAATCTCAATCTGCAGAACTGGCAATTCCATGCTAACCATCAGAAAATACCCAATCGATAAGGTCCAGACATACTCCAATGGGGGTATTCCACAGCTGACACTTTCTCAATAAAGGAATCTTACTTCCTACAGGATAATCACCAGAATCAAAACAAGGAGAACATATGGAACAAAGTATGGAACCTTGCTCTTTGGCCTAAGGTGTCCACCTTTCTATGGCTTGTGGTACATAACCAAATCCTAACCTGGGACAACCTCAGAAAAAGAGGCTTTATTGGGCCCTCTTTCTGTGTCCTATGCTGCCAGCAGAAGGAAACCAAAGAACATATTTTCAATGGATGTCACTTCAGCCAGCAGATTTGGGACCAAGGAGCACAAATAATGCATCGATCTAACCAACATTGGAGAAACATCAATGACACAATTGAGAATTGGGACTCTATCACCTACAATAACCCCCTACTGAACCACATCTGGCAGCTCCTACCAGGATTCATCCTCTGGCAAATCTGGAAAGAACAAAACAAATGAATCTTCCACTCCAAAGCTTCCACGCCAAACACAACTTGGGAGAAAATAGTTTCACTAATCAAGGAAACTATCAGAAGTAAATCCTGGAAAATAGAGGACCTAAAATGAAACCCAGAAGAACATTGCATTCTTCAAAGCTGGCAGCCCAATCTCATCAATCGACTAACAACAAAGAAGCCCAAGCACCAACAAAGTAGTCCAACCATCTGGACCCCCCCTCCAGCTAATTTTATAAAGATAAACTTCGATGGGGCTTCCAAAGGCAATCTAGGACCAGCGGGCTATGGAGAAACACTCAGAAACTCCAATGGAGAGATCCTATGTCTCTTTGTAGGATTCTTAGGGAAACAACAACTAATGCGGCAGAGCTAACAGGATTATTGCGGGGTCTCCAAACAGATACTGACAGACACCATCATAAGATTATCTTGGAGGGGGACTCACAAATTGTTATTTAGTTAATCACCAAGATTCTCCATGGGGGAAATCCATTGAAAATATCACCGAGTTGGCGACTCTCTGGGCTTCTAGAGGATTTTGGAAGCCTTCTCCGAACCAATCTCAGCATCACACCCTCCCACATGAAACAAGAAGCAAACAGGGTAGCAGATTGCCTGGCAAGCGAAGTAGTAGAAATGGGAACTGTACACTTCTGTTGGGAGGCCCACACATCGAAAGACGCAGACATCTCAGCTTGGTGCCAAACCTTAGCCACCAGCGATATACAACCCCCAGATGGGGTTCCACGTTGCAGAGTCGAGACACGCGGGAAAACGTCGAGCTGCACCATTAATACAACCCACCGACGACCATCCCCTCAGCATTTAAATGGGAACGAGCCCGTGTAGGATTAACCAGGAGACGACGCCCTTCATACAAGTGAACAGGACAGTGCCCCAGAGCACTAGGAGGCCAGCCTTAAAGGCCATGGCAGTCATCGTCATCCTCCTCTTTATCACCCGCCTCAACAGCAATGAGAGGCATTCGAATTTCGCAAAGCCGAATGCAGAGCCACCGGAGTTTTGGAGCAGGGTTATTCATCCGCTAGGAACTTCGGACATCTCCAGGTTCTTCAACATGGCCAAGGCACGAGGAAAGCCATGCAGGGGCACATCTTGGTACTCAACTAAATCACGTAGGTAGAGGCAGAAGAAGTTCGAGAAGGCGTTGGCCTTGGTGTCCTCGCGAAGACACAGGGAGTATGGGAGACCTCGAACGCCTCCAATGGTGTATGTGGAAGAGATCACCCTGGATGAGGCCATGCAAAGCTATCCTGAGTACCCTCTTTTCACAGTCCCAGACAATTGGAATCCTCCCACTGATTTTGGCACTGAGGACAATATTTCACCTTCAGGAAAACAACATGGCTACAGCGCAACTCACTCGGAAGAGGAATTCACCACCTGCTATGTTGAGGAAGAGGTATCGTCCCGTGCAAAAGGAAAAAATGACCCACCCACTAGTGCATCTCTAGAGGAAGCGACTCAGTCGAACAACCGGCAGGTACATCAATCCAGTGAAGCAAATGAAGGCAAAGGAGCACAGGGGCCATTTCCCTTGGCCTCTGTGGAAGGAAATTGGCAAGACCAACATTCTTTTACCAACCTAGGGTACCTAGCACTAATCTTTGAAATGCGGAGCATGATGGACGATCAGATTTTTCATATCGCTCAAATCGATCATCAACTCGACATGTTGTATGTTGCACACTCCAGGACTCTCCCGAAAAGGCAGTTCCCTACGTGCACACAATCTTATGTGTTTCCCGCAAGATGGAGAAGGCACGGGGAAGAGGACGAGTTGGCTGGATAAAAGGTTTAGTGATGTTCACAATTCACAATCTCTTTTTGTTTCAGAACAAGGTTTTAGCCCAGTTAGATTATAGTCATGTTGTAATTAGGTTATTAGAATACAGACTGAACCTAATGGAAAGGTGTCCTAGTTTCCTTCGGGCAGGAAAACACTCTGATAATTTTGTTTGCATGAACACAAGTGGCATAGAATGCCTAGCTGTCTCGGTTTCCTGTTCAGGCAGGACAGCTGGCATCACAAATAGACTCTGTAACTCTGCAACTCTAATATAAACAGGATCCTCCCCTTTTTTACTTAAAAAAAAAAAAAATGTATACTTGTATAATTGTATGTAAGGGTTGTACATTTGCATATATAATATTCCTAGAAGATCTCTTGGGGTTTTCTCTTTAGCATTCACCCTTTACATTCATTGAAAAACCATACAAAGAATCTTCCAATCTTTCAGCCAAAGAGGAGTACCACCTCTCTAAAAACATCAAGGGATTCATATCCTCGTGAGTTTGACCTTAAGACCGTAAAACAATATTTTAGATCAACACAATTTTAGAATTAATAAACTGAGATTGTCACCAACTCAACAGTTGATCAGAAATATCTTTTGTCTCATTCATGTATTCACATATGTAGATTTCTGATCTAGTTGATATTTGGAGTCCTTTTCATGATTATCTTGTATGACCTCCATAACCGTATTATCTCCTCTTTGCCTTATCAGATTGAATAATTTGAATATTTGTGGTTATTGATTATCTTCTATGGTACAAAAAAATGATACTTTGGTGAAATATATTAGATGAAATGTTTGTTGTTAAAAATTAATTATTTTCAAGTATGCAAAGCACTTGCTCATGTCAAGAAATCTTGACAACTTATGGGTTTTTGGAATGTTTCATGTAACTGGACTTTTGAAAATATGTGTTGACTAAATTTATCCATTCACCCATTTTTATAGATTCATGGAAGCTTGTTTTATTACACTAAATGAAAAGTAAATTATATATAGCAATTGGATTAGAGGATTGTTGTGAATTTATTTTCACTAGATTATCAATTCTCATAATCTTGTTTCTTCATTTCAAATATTTACCCTAAGGATTTTTCTATTGGGCTTGATGTTGAGTGGTTAACATTGATTGATTATTTCCCTTGGCTTACTTTCTAAGCTTTCACTGAAAATTCTTTCACCATTGCTACCCCTGATTTATTACTTGTTGTTGAGTTCTCTTCTTATTTTTCAACCATTTTTTATTCCTTTTGATAACTGACATTCTAGATTTAGGCTTCTCCTAGGTTATTTCTCTTTTCCATGAATTATCTTTAGTTTTGGTGCTTGTTTTTTGTTAGTGCATATTGCTTCCATCCTTTTAAGTTGAATGTTGGTATGTTCCTTGAGATGATTTGACTTCTTAGTGTTTATCTACCTTTTTTATTTGAGCTCCATTCACTTCATATTAACAAAATGGATAATATTATGATGGTTGTTTTACCTTGACCAAGATTTGGGAGATTCTTGGTCATGTTAACCCATTTTGGGACTTCGACAACCTATCGAAGGAGGAGTGCAAGACGAAGCAGAGATCATGGGATATTGGCCCACTTTTGGGTCCTTTTTGGGTTTTTGGGAATATGTAACAGGAATGGGATGTTGGCCCATGGGTTTACCCATGTTTAGACCTATTTTGTATGTATAAATATAAGGATAGACAATGTAAGAAGTAGTTGAATAGTGCATCTCTGTGATGTGAATGTATGCTAAGTGCAAGTAGAGTCTGTAAGCACTTTGTGAATAATTGTAATAGACTTGCAGAGCTAAATGCAGGTCCTTGTAACAGATTGTGGAAGGTTGAGTGTTGTAACACAAGGAGGAAGGATCTAGCGAGATGCATAGATATTTTGTCCTGTGCGGAGTAAGGGTTTTGGTGGCTTTGTGCTTGTAACCGATTGACTGAAGACAATAAAGAAGAATAGTTGGTGGACGTAGCCTCGGGGTGGGGGTGAACCACGTAAACACTGTGTTGTCTTGCTTTGTGCTTGTCTTAATATGTTTATGTCTTCTTTTTCTAAGTGCTTTGAGATGATTGGATAGATCTGCTTATGCTTAGTGCTAATGATGTATAAGAATGTTAGATCTGATCTATATGAATGTTTGAGTGCTTGATCTGCTAGATATGACCTATCTATTGATGCTAAGTGCTTAAGTATATTATATCGGTGTGAATGTTGTGAAGCCCTATTTTATCATCGAAGTGATTATTGATTATATATTGAGGAATTGATGGTGCTAAGTGCTTTATTAAGTATTATAATCATAGCTATGTGTCCCAACTAAGATTTCATACACATGAGTCTTGCAACCACCCTTGCCTCTACCTTGGGAGAGACTTCATCTTCTTCCCATGTGTTGTCGAAAGGGCCGGTAGTTAGGGCTTTGTTGGTGCGCTTTTGTAGCATTGAACCCTGGGTCTACCCCTGTGCCAACAAATGGTTCCGTTGTCGGGACTTGAAACTGTGATCGCTGGGAACTGAGAAAGAAGAAGCTTTGTACAAAAATTTGACTTGAAACTGTGAAATATTTGTGCGTAGATATGTTGTCCTAGTGCACAGTATTCTACTTGACTTATAAAGATCTGTGCTAGAGAAAGAAGCCCGATCTGAAGAAAGAAGATCATATCTTAAAGAAAGAAGCCCGATCTAAAGAAAGAAGATCAAATATGAAAGAAAGAGGCTTGATCTGAAGATAGAAGATCATATCTAAAAGAAAGAAGCACGATCTGAAGAAAGGAGGTCGGATTTGAAGGAAAGAAGTAAGATCTGAAATTTTTGTGCTCTAAGAAAGGTAAAAATGAAAATTTCTGATTAAAAGAGATAAGATCTGCAAACTATGTGCTTTGATAAAGGTAAGAATAGTGAAAAGTTTTAGATCTGAAAGATTTGTGTTTTGTAGAAGTAAGATAAGTTGAAATTTTTGTTTCTAAAATATGGATCTAGGTATGATTGATAGGTTCTATCCTAGCTTGAAAACTAGGGTATTTTATATGAATAGATCTGATAAGAATAGTGAAAGATATGTTATACCTATGCATAGAAAGAATGTTTGGACTAACGAATGGATGCAGGATCCTAAAAATAATTTGTTGCAAGTTAGCTACCATGATCCTATTCCACAGTACAAAAGAGGCTAGTGATCATTTAAAAGAAAGAGAGGATTAACCTTATGTTACAGTTGCAGAAGACCGGGACATCTGGCTAAGGAATGCCCTGGTGGAATACCTAGTTGCCTCTGTTGTAAATCTCCAGACCATGAAGTATTGGATTTCCCTAGAATGATTGCTAATCTTGAAAGAATGAATTTGAATCAAGAGAACCCTAAGGAAGATCTAGAAATTGAGATTATGGCAGAATACCGAAAAGGATCCAAGAAAGCATTGCTACAGATAAAAGAAACCCTGAATGACCACCGACATGTCAGATTATTAGATATATTCAAAGAAAAAGAATGCATCGAAGAAATAATAAGAGACTTCGACATTGAATGTGTTCTAGATGAGGAAACATAGGTGAATATCATGACCGAGAGAACTTGGGAAGCTATAGGGAGTCCTGCTATGACTCCCGCATTAGGAGGAATAGGGTTATTCAAAGAAAAGTTGATAAACCTGTGTGGAAGGCTCACCCAGATGCCTATGATTGTCTATGGAACTTCGACGGAGGAAGATTTTGAGATTATTAAATTTGTTGAAGACAGTGCCCCGTTTACCATGTTAATAGGAAAACCTTGGATTGACAAAGATCAAGCCAGACGAAAGGAAGAAGAAGAAGTATTGGAGTAGAAGAAACAGAAGTTAAAGGATTTCATGACCAGAAGGATCACACACTTGATTGAAGAATAGGAGAGAATATCGAAGTTATTTAACACTAGAAACCCAGATGTCAAAGCTGCAAGAAAATTAGAGGATCCACAGAAGATTAAAGTACCTATTCTAGACAAAGAAGAAGTATTATCCCAGAACCCTAGGGAAGAATCTCAACAACGCGAAGTGACTAAGACCATAGAAAATAAGAATCAGAATGGAAAATGAACTACCAAGATGAAGCTCACTGGAAAGAAGGCGAGAAAGAAAAGTAAGAAGAGAGCTAAGTTGCAAAAGGTTCCAGAGGGAACTTCGCAAACCAAAAATTTGCAGAATTGGAGCTTCATCAGGATATTAGAACAACGACACATGGCACTTCACCATGGCGAGGCAATATAGTCGTTGGGACCGATATATCCATTCAAATGCTGCTCCAAACGAGTCAGAAAACATTAATAGCTCAACACCAGGCCATTGGACCATGCCATAACAAACATAACAAGAGTTAATGAGGATTCATACCTATTAAAAGTGAACCATTACCGACTTGCCTATTTATCCCATCGTTCCATGCAAAGAGAACACTTTTTCTAACCAAGAATTTAAGCCTGCAGACCAAGTGAATTGTATACAGTGATCATTTCCCTCTTGCTATTTATTCTAGTGCAATATTTGAGTTAATTTTGAACCAGATATTATTAATCCCAAGTGCGTATGACCGACGAGCTCACCGTAGTTGAAGAATTAGTAATAGAATTACTCCTTGACTTAATGACTAAAAGAGTCATGTCGGAGAAAGGATTGTATACTGGTATACAAGCATCATCGATGAGAGGACTATCGACCTCTCTATCCACTGCTTGAGTTGGACCATCACAACCCGCAGATGAAAAGCGAACTAAACATAGAGATGATCTCATGAATACTAAGTTGATTCTGAGCATATTTCTTGCCTACCTACCACCTCTAAGAGGCGCCATAAATTGAGACAGTGTTCCCAGAGACTTTGAGTATCATTTGGTTACTGCATGCCTCCCAAAGGGGATACATGCAGTTTGCGCATACCAAGATAATATTGTAGCATTGAAGTTTAGCGACTTCAACCTTGGCGACAAGAAGGTCTACAACATGCTTGCTCCACATAAGTACCTGACCAGGACAAAAGGAAAGAATTCAAATATAATTCCTCAGTCATGGACCCATAACCTCTTCCAGTCCACACTGCTCAAAGTCATGAAGATTCCTCACTTCGGAAGGCACCAAGAAGTGAACACATGCGTCAAGATATTGTTGTCCTGTTACCATGGAAGATACTTGTGTTTAAACCTCTGTATCATAGTGGATCCAACTGTTAGTAACAATTATGGTATCGGGGTTTCAAAGGGTAAGAGAACTAAGACCTTTCGAGTCTCGAAATATCGATGGAGATCCTAGCCATTGATCTTGGCATGACACGCGTCAGACATCAGGAGGAGAGTCGGGGTTCAGTTCATTGGAGAATCGGAATTTCTAGAGGCAAGAAACTCTTACATGTAGGAATCGCAATACACGATTTCTCGACTGGATCAGAATTGTCCATCAACAGGGACATGTGGTGAGAGATCCCAAAAAGTCGGGGATCGGGGAACTGAAAGTCCTGTGCACATGACAACGAGAATCATGATATCCCGATACGCGATTTCTCGATGGAGTTAGGGACCGTAGTGGGGGACAGGTGTCGGAAGGTCAATTCTTGTAGGGAGACAATGCCAAGTGGCATCGGCATATCGGGAGTCAGCGATCCATGAGGACAGTGGATCACAACAACGTAGGTACCGATTTCCCGACGGGAAAATCCCGACCAGAGCAAAGAAAGCGCCATGGGCCAGAACAAATCTGGACCATCCGATCAACCTGGGACAGGTGGCATCCGGTCGACATATCGGCTATCGGGATTTCAGGAAGCTGGCACCCCTCATTTCTTGCATTTTGAAACCCCGAACCTCGAATTTCCGATAGCGCCCAAAATCGGGCCCACGGATTTGAGCGCTTATATCAATGATTGAGGATTGATTCCAGACCCCCTTTTTCATTTTTCCTTTAATAAGGGGGTGGTCCGGAATGGGGTAGTTTTATTAGGGCCCATTTAAACCTCTTACCACCTTCCACCTCTTCTTACTGCCTCTCAGACCCCGATGACATGTATCCTCCATTTCATCATCTTGCATTCCTAGCCACCTCCACCTCAGCTAATTTCCCCCATCTTGTTTAGTCACCGAATATCCTCTTCCATCCCGATGTCATCTTCTTGTGCCACATCGCATCTACGCCTTTAGCTCGTAAGATCCCACACATACCCAGTATCCTGTCTGTCATGCCCATCACCTCAGCCTTGTCAGCTCCGTCCACATTGGCCAGCCGAGTCCCCCTGCAGAAATCCAGCAAAGCAACAGACAGCCAAAGGTAGACTACCACATCTCCCAAATGAATATTTGACCAGAGCCTCTCAGATCCAGATGAATTAGTTAATGCAAATGAGGAAGGTGGGTGATACATCATTTCCTTCCTTAAATAGAAGGTTAGAAAGGAGCGTGCATAGAGACAGGCTGTCAGTTCATCCTGACAAAGATCGTGTCTGACAGACGACTGCATGGGAATTCTGCCCAATGTCTGCATGCGTAGCCTAACAGAGAAGCTCCTCAATGTCAAGCATTGAACTCATGATGTGATCTCACTTTCAACACCTAAGTCAGTTCCAAGTATATGTAGGCATTTTTTCCATTTTGGTAAGGATCGATGGTTGAGCAGAGCTCCCGGTTGTAAATCTTTAATAGACTTATGAGACTTCTTGCCTTATGAATGCCAGCTTCTCTTACATCTTTGTTATATTGTGTTAGAACAGCTCGGAATTGGAGGATCCAGTCGAGTTGTGACCGTTATAGGATGATGTATTTTGGATCATTGTAGCAGTTATGATGTTTCTAATCAGTTCTTGTGATTTCCTTGACACTGAGTGACTTGGAATTGAAGGATCCAGTCAAGTCTCCTTTCAGTTTCTTAAGACCCTGAACCAAGAGGATCTTGTATTCAGAGTCTTCTTCTGTAGCCTGTTGCCCAAAGCTGTTTGTTCACCCTTCCTACCAAGTCTTCCACCTGCTCACCTTTTAATCAACCCGCTGGCTGAAGTTGGGATTCCATACCTCCTTCGTTCTTTACGTACCAGAGACAGTCCCTGAGTTAGAGTGATGTCTCCTCGAGTCTTTATCTCCATTTGATCATCCATTTATAAACAAATTGTGACATAAAACTGATGGGTGTCGGGCTCTTCTCCTGCAAGCAATCCAGGAGTGACTTCCGACGCTAACATTTTTGGTGTCGTTGCCAGGGACGAAGTTGAAAATTTTCCCTGGGATTGAACGACAACGATTAACTGATTCTGAAGGTGCATCAGATATCAGAATTATCAAGATTGTTGTTGTGCACCTGGCGAATCCATTGTGACGACTCCACTGTGGCGGACCTGCCCTGTCAATTGTGGATTTCAGGGCTAGGCATACGCAGTCTCATCCACAGCTGCCTCTAGCTATGCCTGAAACAGATCCAAAGGCGGTGCTCAGAAAGGGAAAGCCCTCTTAAGAGGAAGCATCCATCACCAAATCAGTTAATCCACCATATCCTTCTGTGGGAGCTCCTTTTTCTCCTCCTCGGTTATTTGACAGGCATGTTTCTACAGTTTCCCGTTTCCTAAATTTTGGGAGTGTTCCTGCTGAGTTTTCCCCTCCTGGTCTGGGATTGGAGGGAGAAATCCTTGTCACTCCCCTCTCCTCTAAAGTTGTTCCTTAGTATAGAACCAGAACCATAGAAGATTTTCCCACTCCTGCACAAAGAGGAGCACCTGCTGACTTGAACTTGTTAGCCTTCTCCTTAGATCCTCTCTTGTTCCCCACTCCAATTCGAGGCTCATTCTCAGTCGTCCCTTCGTGAAATCCTTCTCCTCCAAGATCTCCTCCACCTAATATTCCTATGGCTAGTGCTAATCCCCCTCTGACCAGAATGGAGGCCATTATATCCACTAGGTATGCTCCCCTCGTGCTACCGCAGCCTCTCAACGCCCTCCCAGCAGATGGTTACCTCAAACAGCTGCCCAGGTTTACAGGTGAGGGAGACATAACTACAGAAGAGCACCTAGAAGCCTTTTACAGTTTCACAGATGATAATAACATCATGCACGCAGACGTATGGATGTGGATTTTTGTCCATAGTCTCCAAGGAGAGGCTAGAAAATGGTTTAAGGCCCTACCTCCTGGATATATTGATGGGATAGAAGCTTTAGATAGTGTCTTTTTAAGACAGTGGGGAGATAAGAAAGACTTCATGTATTACATGACAGAGTTTGGGTCTTTAAAGAGAAAGGAAGGAGAGTTCGTCTCTGATTTCTCCAAGAGATTTAATAAAATGTACAACAAAATCCCTGTTGAGATAAAACCCTCTGAATCCTTTGCAAAGATTACTTATGCTAGCGCCTTTGATCTCGATTTATGCCTCTTGTTGAGGGAAAGAAGATCCACTACTCTGGCTCAGATGCAGGATGCAGCCGTGGAAGTAGAGTCTAATATATTGGTTGTTGACCGACTCAGGCATGCTGCTGGTAGGAGAATATCCAAGCAGAGGGGTGAAGCTGCCTCATCCAGTTCCTCTCCCTTTCCCCTTCAGGAAGATGAGACAGCTAAGGTACTCAAGTCACTTTCTGCTAGGATGGAAAGGTGGGAGTTAGAAGGGAAACCCATGTACAGAAATCCCCAGAATGTCGATGGTAGAGGTTTCAGGAGATCTGATAACCATGGGCCACGGGCCTTCCCAAGGGAACAAAGAGATAAAGACAGAGAAGACTACAGAATTCAGGCCCCTTTTCATAACAACTTGGTGGCCGATGAGGAGGAAAGAGAAACAGGTGAACTTGACCCTGAAATCCACTGCTTATAAGACACTCCTCCTTTTCCTCATCTCACTCAAACAGCTTACAAGGAGTCTCTCATGGATAGTCAGTTGAATGAATTGAGCAAGGGAGACAAGGTTAGCGGGGGCCGAGGCAGGTATAACCCGAGGTCCGACAAAAAGACAGCAACACCTGATATTCCTGAGTAGTCCACTAGAACAGAAAATCATGCTAACACAGTAATCGACAGTCACAGAGGTAAGAAGGCTCAACCCCACTCTCCCACTGTCCACAATCATGTTCCTGAAATAAGAGAAATTCCAAAGCCTACATCTTCTTTTAATTTCGAGCATGAGATTCAAAAAATCAGAATCCCTATGCCCCTCACCGAGCTAATTAAACATGAAGAGTTTAAAAAATGCTTCTCTGAGCTTTTACAGTCTGAAGCCTCATGCCTTCCCACAGACTCCATAAATCTCCAATATGAAAAGCCAGCAGTTGTCCTAGGCCCCATGGTAGAAGATAGAGATGATTCATCCCCTCCCTTCTACACATCCCTGAACATACATGATAAAGTGTTGCATAACTTCTTGATGGATTCAGGGGCTTCTCACAACCTCTGCCCAAAACTGTCATGGAAGAGTTAGGACTAGAAGTCACCCGAGCCTATCATGACCTCTATTCTTTTGACTCCAGGAGAGTTCAGTGTCTCGGAGTTATTAAAGACTTGGTCGTGACCTTGTTTCAACTGCCCATGAAAAGCCTGGTCATGGATATTGTAGTGGTCGATGTTCCTCCCAAGTTCGGTATGTTGTTGTCAAGATCTTGGATAAAAATACTAGGGGGAACCTTGCAGATGGACCTCACATATGCTACCATCCCAATGTTCGGAGAGGAGCATAGAAGACTATACAGGGAAACCCAACTGGCCTACATAATCAGTGATGAAGCCAACCCTACCAACCATCCTATCTTTGCCTTGGACACTGATTTAGGCTCCAGTTTACTACAACTCACCCATGCCCCCGAACCTCCTCTCAAACTCAAAAAGTAGCCCACCATTTCCCCTAATTTTCCTCCCTCCATCACCCCTGTCTAGAAACTGTTCTTTGATGGAGCTTCTTCCAGGGAAGGCGTTGGAGCTGTCGTGGTTTTTGTGTCACCTGCTCAGGAAACCATATCTCTGTCATACAAATTAGAATTTGAAGCTACCAACAATGTGGCAGAGTATGAGGCTCTTTTTCTGGGATTAAGAGCTGCGAGAGAAATGGGAATTCAGGAAGTAGCAGTGTTCGGTGATGCAGAGTTGGTGGTCCAGCAGATCAGAAATGCTTATCAGGCTAAGCATCCTCGACTTAGAAGCTACAGAAATGAGGTGTGGGACCTAGTTGATAATTTCTTCTCAGCATTTAACATTTCATTCATCCCAAGGGAGGAGAACACCTTGGCAGATTCCTTGGCTACATCAGATAGCAATTTCAAAGTACCCTTGTCGCCCAAATTCAGATATGATGTAGAGGTGAAATACAGGCCATCCATACCTGACAACGTCAAACATTGGAAGGTATTCAAGGATGATCTCGAGGTCAAGAGGTTCTTGGAGACTGTCGAGGAATTTTTAGAAATGCACATTGACCAAGATGCCGTCTCAGAGGAAGATCTCGATGGGGGTAATTTTCTGAATAAAATTGCAGAGCGTGACATTGTACAGCTGCCCAGCAACCATATTCTCAGAGGACTAGTTCCTTTGGAAATACTTTTTGATGGAAATGATGTATCGTTAAAAGGAGAAGTCTCAGAGGAGGATGTTGGTACTATTCAGTGCAACATTGGGACTGAGGGTGAGCCCAAGTATGTCAAATTGTCAAGAAGTCTGACAGAGGAGCAGAGGTCCAGATACATTGGGATTTTGAGGGAATTTGCTGATGTGTTTGCCTGGACCTATGAAGACCTCAAAACCTATGACACCTCTGTCATCGAGCATAAAATTCCATTAAAGGAGGAGGCAAAGCCATTCAGGCAGAAGCTGAGATAGATCAATCCCATGCTGCTGCCTATCATGGAGAGGGAAGTGAAGAAGCTGCTTCAAGATCAGATCATAGTACCACTAAGATATTCATAGTGGGTGGCCAACATGGTGCCAGTAAGAAAAAAGAATGGAGAGATCTGACTCTGTGTAGACTTCAGAAACCTGAATATGAGCTCACGAAAGGATAACTACCCCCTACCAAAGATGGAACATATACTACAAAGGGTAGCAGGAGCTTCCAGGATGTCCATGATTGATGGATTCTCTGGTTACAATCAAGTCTCCGTTCTTCCTGAGGACAGGGAAAAGACAGCGTTCACCACTCCATGGGGCACATTCATGTATGCCAAGATGTTGTTTGGATTAATGAATGCAGGGGTGACATTCCAGCGCACCATGGATATAGCTTTCATCGGGGAAAAGGATAAATTCATGGTCGTTTATCTGGATGACATCACAGTGTTTTCAAGATCTGATAAAGAACATTGTCGTCATCTCAGGAAAGTTTTCCTGAAATGCATAAAGTTTGGCATTTCATTAAACCCCAAGAAATCTTTGTTTGCCATGCAGGAGAGAAAGCTACTAGGACACATAGTATCGGCAGAAGGAGTCAGAATTGACCCCAGCAGAGTTGAGGCGATACAAGCCGTATCAATCCCGAGGTCCAAGAAGGAGGTCCAATCTTTCCTCGAAAAAATTAATTTTCTGAGGAGGTTTGTGCCTAACTTTGCTGAGGAGGTAAAGCTTATAACAACCATGTTGAAGAAATAGAATGAAGTAAGGTGGACCCATCAATCGCGAAATTCCTTTGAAAAAATCAATAAGGCCCTGACTGAAGCTCCTTTGCTTATCAGTCCCGACTACTCAAAGGATTTCCTTATCTTCTCCTTTGCCTCACCTGACACAGTGGCTGTTGTTCTATTACAGACAAACAACATTGGGCTGGAGCAGCCTATTGCTTATTTCAGCCGAGCATGGAGGGACGCCAGAGTCAGGTATGACACTATGGAGAAGCAGGCCTATGCTCTAGTAAAAGCTCTCAAATATTTTAGAACCTATGTCCTGCAGTCAAAAATCATCACCTATGTTCCCTCGGTTGTTGTTAAAGACATTCTTATTCAGCCTGACATAGACGAGAAAAGGAATAAATGGATAGCCAAAATCCTGGAATTCGACCTAGAAATAAGGCCCACCAAATTGATCAAAGGTCAAGGTTTAGCCAAATTGTTGGCTGAAGCGAACTACCAAGATTTGGGGATAAGTTTCATCAACGAATGCTCGGGTATTCAGCAGAAGCAACTGCCTGACATAGACCATCAAAGGGAGCCCCCATTGGCTCGATGTCCTTGGTATAAGAATGTCATATACTTTCTGTAGGAGCTGCGACCTCCAAATGGCCTGCAAAGAAGCAAAGAAAGAGATTTGAAGCTCAAAGCAATCAAATACTGCCTAATCGATCAAGTGTTATATTGGAAAGACCCCCTGGGGGTTCTTTTAAAATGCATGAGTCCACCTGAGGCTGAGATGATCGTGGCTGAATTTCACAGCAGCCTGTGTGGAGGGAATCATTTCTGGAAAGCCACAGCCCACAAACTCCTCAGGGTTGGGTACTACTGGCCTACCGTGTTCATCGATGTCTGCAAAAGGGTCAGAGCCTGCATCAAATGTCAAAAATTTGCAGGAAAGCAACAGCTCAGGTCTCTGTCGTTAAATCCGGTGGTAGTTTCAGGGCCTTTCCAGCAGTGGGCCCTAGATTTCATTAGAGAAATTCACCCTGCCTCCAGTGGGTAGCACAGGTGGATCCTAACTGCTACATATTTCTTCACCAAGTGGATTGAAGCTATCCCCACCAGGAGTGCTTCCCACAAGGTAATCATTGGATTCTTGGAGGACCTCATCACAAGGTTCGACTGCCCAAATAATATTGTCACTGATAATGTAGCCACTTTCGGGGCTGAACCACTAGCCAAGTTCTGTGAACATTTCGGGATCAAATTGATTCACTCCACCCCATATTATCCACAGGGCAACGGTCTAGCAGAATCCTCCAACAAAAGCCTGATAAGGATCATCAAAAGGTTGTTGGAACACAACAAGAAGGCCTGGCATTCTGTTGGAGCCAGAAGTCACTCCTGGATTGCTTGCAGGAGCAGAGCCTGACACCCATCAGTTTAATGTCACGATTTGTTTAAAGGGGTGATCAAATGGAGGAAAGCTCGAAACAATATCGTCTCAACTCAGAAACTAGGCCAGGCATGCATGGATGAGTGAGGTCTTGATAAACTTCAAACAGTGAGTTGCAATAAAAGGTGAGTAGGGGGAAGACTTGCGTGAGAAGAGTGCGAAGGTCCATCAAAAACATTTGGTTTGTAACAGACTGGAGAAGAAAGCATCTGAACGCAAAATCCTTTTACATTCAAACACAGATACCAAAGAATACAATAATGTCACAACAAATCCTTTATCATAACAAAATTGCAACAATCCACACGAATCCTTCGACTATGAACTCTCTGGCATGAGATGAAACACAAATGGAAAAAGAGAACTGTTTGTCATAAACCAAGAAGTCTCAAACACAGATACATGACCAGGAAACCAGAATGGTTATTGAAACTTTACAGTAGGGAGCTTAGCCCAACCATCGATCCATACAAAAATGGCGAAAACGCCTTCATATACTCAAACCAGCAAAAGTAACAACATCGAGACGTAGCATTAAAAGATTTGTGTCTGCATGGCTTCTGACACTCTGCAGCTGCAATCTTTGAATAGTCGTGCAACTTATGGCAGACGCGATCGATCTTTTGACAGTTTCATCGACGAATCGACGTGCCTTTAATTCATTGTTGGACTTTCCCATTATGGCGGAGACGATGTCTAACCACCACCAACCGCCTCAATAACTACTTCATGGGGATTGAGGACGACCTGGCCAACTCAACACCTTGGGATATGGAAGACTCCTCGCATTGCCACCTGGAATAACATAATGGATTGATGAACAGGCATGGAGTCCAACGCGAATAATGGGGCACATGACAGGAGTGGTGGCGTCGGACTATGAGGGTGAGGCCTGAAAAGATGAGGGGGCGAGAGAGGTCATAGGAAAGACACATGGCAAAAGAAATAAGCATAGGAGGTAAGAGGGTAAACGTAATGGACGCATCTTAGTGGTAGGTTGGCGTGGAGAGAAAGGGACACGTGGCAGGTGGTGAGTGGAAGATGAGACAGGGAGGGGGCCACCTGGACGAAAGAGTGGAGGAGGACAGATGACACACGGCAGCGGGGGAAAGGCGGTTATGGAGGATGACAGATGACACACGGAAGCGGGGGAAAGGTGGTTATGGAGGATGACATAACGGGAGAAGGGCCCACGCTGGCTAAACACAGAGCAGCTGAGAAGGACGAGATTGTCCAAGCGTCGTTGATCCGGGCGCGTTGATCTAGGCCATCGGAAAGTTGCGTCTGCGATTCTGGACCCCCCCC
>JZKD02S1651876.1:136793-148119 GCA_000966675.3 Picea glauca | reverse complement strand
TGGAGGATTGTATCTTCCTCTTGGAGGTTTATCCCTCCCTTTACATTTTGGAAGCTGTAGCTACCTTTGGAAGTCATTACTTCCCTTGAACAAAAACTATTGATTATTTCTCATACATATTGTGCATGGTGTATTGTGGTGTATTGGTGTTCATTTCTCATTGGATATAATTGAATGGTTTAAGTATAAGTTGGAAATTTTTTTTTAAAATTGTACTTGATACTGATTCACCCCCCTCTCAATATCAACACGATGTGAGTTATAGAATAGGCGGATGGCACATTTGCACCATGGGGCTTTGAGAGTTTTGAGGGAGATGGTGAAAGGAGTTCCATATTTCAGTTCAGAGCACCATGAGTTGTGCAAGGGGTGTGCTTTGGGAAAGTACACCAAGACTTCTTTTTTGAGCACTGAAAGTAGAGCAGCAGGGATATCTGTTCTTATACATTTAGATGTATGTGGCCCAATGTCTTCAACATCGTTGACTGGTTACCTATACTATGTTGTATTCATTTATGAATTCTCTCGGAAGTCCTAGATTTTCTTCATGAAGACCAAAGGACAGGTCTTCAATCGGTTCCAAGATTTTAAAGCTCTTATGGAGAACCAGACAGGGAAGAAAATCAAAGTTCTGATATCAGACAATGGGGGTGAGTATACCTCCAAGGAGTTCATGGAATTCTATGCAGGAGAGGGCATTAGGAGGGAGTTTACTGTTCCTTGCAACCCGCAATAGAATGGGGTTGTAGAGAGGAGGAACATGGCCATTGTTGGGGCTGCAAGAGCCATGCTACATGATCAGGGGCTGCCATTATTTCTATGGGTTGAGGCATGCTACACTGCAGTTTATCTATAGCATAGGAGCCCCCACAAGGCTGTGGGGAGCATGACTCCTGAGGAGGCTTTTTCTAGGAAGAAGCCTGAGGTGGGGCACGTTCATATTTTTGGGTGCATCACATATTCATATGACCCTTCTGAGAAGAGGACAAAGATGGAGCCCACGACAGAGAGAGGGGTCTTTGTTTGGTACAATGAGACTTCAAAGGCTTTCCGTATATACCTTCCTTCCTTGAGGAAGACTGTCATGAGGAGGGATGTCAGATTTGAGGAGGACAGAGCCTTTAATATGTCTAGAGGGATAGAGAAGGGTGAGTAGTATTCACCATAGATTTAGGTGAGTCCGAAATAGGATACAGTGACACAGAGTTTGGGGCCACCAGTTTTAGGGATGACAGGTTCACAGGTGAGAGGGCCATAGGTTTCAGGTTCATAGGCTACTGGTCCACAGGTTTTGAGGATCAGGTAATTCAGAGTCTACTTCAGGATCATTGTATTCAGGAGATGGGGTTGAGCAAGGAGAGTTCCCTTCACAAGAAACTACTTCAGAGAGTACAAAGCCCAAGTGGCTTCAGGACACTTTGAGGGAGGCACAAGGTTCAATGGGGAATCCCAGACAGGCAGTGAGAGAGAGTAAACCTCTTGAGAGGTTTTGAAACTACATCGCAATGGTGAGAAGTATTCAGGAGTCTAAGCCTTCCACTTTTGAGGAGGCCACTGGTAGATAGGTATGGAGAGATGCTATGATGGAAGAGTATAATTCCATTATGAAGAACGATGTCTGGGAAGTTGTTCCTAGACATGAGGGGAAGTCAGTGGTGACTTCTAGGTGGCTCTATGAACTAAATCATGTTGTATATGACAGCATTGAGAAGTAAAAAGCTTGCTTTGTGGTTCGGGGGTTTTCATAGGTTGGTGTAGTCGACTATGATGAGACATTTTCACTGGTTGCTAGATACACTTCGATGAGGGAAGTGATCTCCATTGCAACAGAGATGGGTTGAAAGATCCACCAGATGGATGTGAAGACCACATTTATGAATGGTCTTATTGAGGAGGAGGTGTATATTGAGCATCCATTGGGATTTGAGGTGCATGGGAGAGAGTCTCATGTGTGTATACTGAAGAAGGCATTGTATGGGATGAAACAAGCTCCCAGAGCTTGGTATTCGAGGATAGATGCCTATTTGTAGTAGTTGGGTTTTGAGAAGAGTGAGGTGGATCCCAACCTATACTTCATTGTGGTTGGAGAGGATCCTCTCATTTCTCTGCTATATGTGGATGATATTTTCATTAGAGAGGCAGAGAGACTCATCAGAAGCTGCAAGGAGAGACTTGCTTCAGAGTTCAAGATGAATGAAATTGGACTGATGCATTACTTTTTGGGATTGGAGGTTTTGCAGGAGCCTAGTCACATCTTCCTGGGACAGGGGAAGTATGTGTGTGACATTCTGAGTATATTTCAGATGGGGGATAGCAGGCCCATGACCACTCCCGAGTCCCATGATTACCAACTGGAAGAAGCGTCATGCTTCTGATTCACAGTTGGTGGATTCCACTTTCTATCATCAATTGATCGGGTCATTGATGTATTTGGTCAATACCACGCTAGATATTTGTTTGGTTGTCAACACTCTCAGTCAGTTCATGGTGGATCCTAGGAGAGTGCATTGTGTGGCAGAAAAACATGTGCTCAGGTATCTTTGTGGTACGATAGATTATGGTATGGACTATCAGAGAGGAGATGGAGTTCGTCTGGTTGGCTATACAGACTCAGATAGGGCAGGATGTGTCAGTGATAGAAAAATCACTTCAGGGTGCTGTTTTGGATTGGGATCAACAACTATGTCTTGGTTCAGTAGGAAACAAAATTCAGTGGCTTTGATTTCTGCAGAGGCTGAGTATATGGCAGCCAGTCAGGCCATATGTGAGGCCCTTTGGCTGCGCAAGATGCTGGTGGGATTGTTTGGTGTGCAGTTGAGGCCTACCATGATTTACTGTGATAATGAGAGTTGCATTAAAATCTTGTAGAATCTAGTTTTTCATGACTGGTCTAAGCATATTGAGTTTCGTTATTACTTCATCCGTGACTATGTTCATAGAGGAGCTTGGAGCTACAATACATATATACAGAGGGGCAGGTTGCAGGCATACTCAACAAGGCATTGGGCAGAGACAAGTTTGTATTTTTCAGGGACAAGCTTGGAGTGATGAGTAACACTTTCCTTGGTAAGAGGGAGTGTTAATTTTTTTAAATTAAATAAAGTACCTAGGCAAGTGTTTCTCATCCCTAGGCACCTAAGGGGTGAGAAAGTGCTTAATTTGGGCCCTAGTCATTTGATTTGTGAGATGCAAATTAAAAGGTGACTTTATGACTTTAGTGAGGGTGAATGAAGAGACATCAAATCTTAGCCACTCATCTAATCTAATCTCAACCATTAGATCAGAAAACTCCTCACCTACCTCATGAGGTCGATTAGGGTTGGAGGGTGCACAAATTGTTGGGTCGTTGATTCATTGTTTGAGAGAGAAAGAATGAGAGCATTTTTGAGTAGCAAGAGAGAAACCATTTATGAGAGCTAGGGAATGCATTCCAAGGCAGCGTATTAGCATAGAAATCCAGGCAAGGAGTTCATCATTTACAGGAGGCCGTACAACACAGATTCCAAGGTTCGCACAGTCTTTTGTATGCATAGAAATCGAGAAAAGAACAACACTAAATTTTGTTTGTATGGTAAGGATTTTATTAGTCCGTACAACCATACTTTGGCACAGTTTTTGAGGAGGGACAAACAACCATGCTTAGGCCGTACCGTATGAATTCCATACAGTCCTTTCTTGGCACATAAATCGAGGAAGGTTGCTGGGTGGTTTTTCTGGAAAGTTTGTCATGGTTTTCAAGGTGGCCGTATAGCCATTAATGCACCTAGAAAATTACTGAAGCTATTGGCACATATTTCAAGGAATCCGTACAACATTTTGGAGGCACAAAAATCGAGGAGTAGACCTGCAATTTATTGCAGAAAATTTTGGAAGGAATTTTGAGGAGTTTGGCTTATTTCCTATGTGAAGACTTGGAACGGTTATCGAGATAAGTTTGTCATTTAAATTTCTGAAGATGAATATGCTGTAACAAAATTCTCTGAAGCTCCTAAATATTAAAAATCTCCCTCTCTCACTGGTTTTTCCCTTGTGGGTTTTTCCAAGGTCAAAGTTAGACCGAAAATATCCGTGTCAATATTTTCTGAGTTTTATGTGTTGTTGATATTTTATTTCTACATTATAAACGATGTTCATAATCTTCATGTTTCAATTCTGAAATTAATTTTCTGCTGTGTATTTAATTGCTAATATAAAACTGGGTTTGGGCATTAAACATTGGCTAAAAAACCAGTGAGACTGAAACTAGGCTGAGGTCTGAAAATTTACATGGTATCAGAGATGAGTTGAAAAGAAGCAGAGATTTCAGCAGTCAGAAAGTTGGGACAACATTCACTTCACAGGGCATATTTTTTAATTTATTATTTTTAGCAAAAAAGGTTCAATGGCTATAGGTTTGAGAGTTGAGGACAGACTTGATGGGGCAACAAATTTTGGTGCTTGGAAGGAGAGGATGATCTTGCTTTTGCAAGAAAACGAGTTGTGGGACATTGTGGAAAATACCACTACACATCCTATTGTGGTACCTACTAATGCTACTCTTCTTGCAGCTTACACTAAGAAGAGTATCAAGGCTAAGAGGTTTATTATTTATGCCATCAAGGATCATTTGATTCCCCACTTGACGGGGAAGACACATGCCTATGAGATGTGGGAGCCTTTGACTAAATTGTACCAGAGTACAAATGAGAACCAAAAAATGGTTTTGAGGGAAAACCTAAAGAGCATAAAATGACCAAGACTGAAAATTTGGTCACATACCTTACTAGATTGACACAAGTGAGGGAAGCCATAGTTGACAGTGATCTTGTGAGAACAACATTGAATGGAGTTTCCAAACAATGGGTTGTTTTTGTGGAGGGAATTGTTTCTATGGAGAATCTTCCCGATTGGGAATGTCTTTGGGTTGGCCTTGTTCAGGAGGAGACCTAGAGAGGTTATGTACATGGAAGTTCATCTACAGGTCATGAGGAGGAGAATGTGGCTTTTTCTACCACTAGCAAGAAGAAGTTCAAAAAGGGTCAAAAGGGAGGACATAAGTCCAAGGGTGAAGGGAAGAAATACATGAGCAAAGTCAAGTGCTTTGCATGCCATAAGTTTGGGCTCTATGCAGGTCAGTGTCCGAACAAGAAGAAGAAACAATCAACAGCTTCAACAGAGGTGGAAGAGTTTTCCACCAAGTTTGACAAGGAATTTTCCTTGATTGTGTGTCTATCCATGAGGACCACTCATACAAATAATTGACATATTGACAGTGGTGCCTCTCGCCATATGACAGGGGTTCGTGAGCACTTGATAGGCTTCACAGATATGGGAAATGTTGAGGCAGTGCTTGGAGATGACCGGGAGGTCAGGGTGGTTGGTAGCGGGACTGTATCATTTCAGAGGGAGTCTTTGCCTCCCATGACTTTGAAAGAGGTTATATATGTTTTGGGCTTGAAGAAGAACTTAGTGTTAGTTTCTAATATTGAGGAGAAGGGCTATGAGGTCTTGTTCAGTGATGGGAAGATGCTTCTTTTCCCTAGAGGGTCTAGCATCACTTCGTCCAAAGTGATTGGTACTAGATATGAGAGGCTGTACAAGTTTTTGTTCCAGCCAGTGAGAGCATTGATTCATACTACCAACAACAACAATGACCTATGTCAGATATGGCACAGGAGGATGACACATTTGCACCATGGGGCTTTGAGAGTTCTGAGGGAGATGGTGAAAGGAGTTCTGGATTTTAGTTCAGAGCACCATGAGTTGTGCAAGGGGTGTGCTTTGGTAAAGTACAACAAGACTTCTTTTCCAAGCAGTGACAGTAGAGAAGCAGGGATACTTGATCTTACAAATTCAGATGTATGTGGCCTGATGTCTTTGGCATCATTGATTGGTTCCCTATACTATGTTGTATTCATTGATGACTTCTCTCAGAAGTCCTGGATTTTCTTCATGAAGACCAAAGGATAGGTCTTCAGTCAGTTCCAAGTGTTTAAATCTCTTGTGGAGAACCAGACAGGGAAGAAAATCAGAGTCCTGAGATCAGACAATGGGGGTGAGTATTCCTGCAAGGAGTTCATGTACTTCTGTGTAGGAGAGGGCATCAGGAGGGAGTTGATTGTTCCTTACAACCCAAAGCAGAATGGAGTTGCAGAGAGGAAGAATAGGGCCATTCTTGGGGCTGCGAGAGGCATGCTACATGATCAGGGGCTTACACTATTTCTATGGGTTGAGGCATGCTACACTGTAATTTATCTGCAGAATAAGAGCCCCCACAAGGCTGTGGGGAGCATGACTCTTGAGGATGATTTTTCTGGGAAGAAGCCTGAGGTGGGGCACCTTTGTATTTTTGGGTGCATCACATATTCATATGTCCCTTCTGAGAAGAGGACATAGTTGGAGCCCACGACAGAGAAAGGGATATTTGTTGGGTACAGTGAGACTTCAAAGGCTTTCCGTATATACCTTCCTTCCTTGAGGAAGACTGTCTTGAGGAGGGATTTCAGATTTGAGGAGGACAGAGCCTTTAGGAAATCTAGAGAGAGAGAGAAGGGTGAGAAGTCTTCACCATAGATCTAGGTTAGTCTGCAACAAACTACAGTGACATAGAGTTCAGGGCCACCATTTTCGGGGACGATAGGTTCACAGGTGCAGAGCCATATGTTTCAGGTTCACATGCTATTGGTCCACAGGTTTCAAGATCAGGTACTTTAGATTCTACTTTAGGATCATTGTCTTTAGGAGACGGGGTTGAGCAGGGAGAGTCCCCTCCACATGACACTACTTCAGAGAGGAGGAAGCCCAAGTGGCTTTAGGACACTTTGAGGGAGGTACAGGGTTCAGTGGGGAATCCTAGATGGGAAGTGAGGGAGAGAAAACCTCCCGAGAGGTTTTGCAACTACATCGTAATGGTGAGAAGTATTCGGGAGTTTGATCCTTCCACTTTTGAGGAGGCCACTAGTAGACATGTATGGAGATATTCCATGATGGAAGAGTACAATTCCATCATGAAGAATGATGTCTGGGAAGTTGTTTCTAGACCCGAGTGGAAGTCAGTGGTTACTTCTAGGTAGCTATATAAAATAAAGCATGCTATAGATGGCAGCATTGAGAAGTACAAAGCTCACTTTGTGACTCGGGGTTTTTCACAGGTTGAGGGAGTCAACTATGATGAGACCTTTGTGCCGATTTCTAGATACACTTAGGTAAGGGAAGTGATCTCCATTACAGCAGAGATGGGTTGGAATATCCACCAGATGGATGTGAAGACCGCATTTCTAAATGGTATTATTGAGGAGGAGTTGTATATTGAGCAACCATTGGTCTTTGAGGTGCATGGGAGAGAGTCTCATGTGTGTAGACTGAAGAAGGCATTGTATGGGATAATACAAGCTCCCAAAGCTTGGTATTCGAGGATATATGCCTATTTGCAGTAGTTGGGTTTTGAGAAGAGTGAGGCGGATCCCAACCTATACTTCATTGTGGTTGGAGAGGATCCTCTCATTATTCTACTATATGTGGATGATATTTTCATTATAGGGGAAAAGAAACTCATCAACAGCTGCAAGGAGAGGCTTGCTTCAGAGTTCGAGATGACTGACATTGAACTGATGCATTACTTTTTGGGATTGGAGGTTTGGCAGGAGCCTGGTCACATCTTCCTAGGACAGGGGAAGCATGTGTGTGACATTCTGAGCAGATTTAAGATGGGGGATAACAGGGCCATGACCACTCCCATGATTACTAACTGGAAGAATCTTCATGCTTCTGAGTCACAGTTGGTGGATTCCACTTTGTATTGTCAGTTGATTGGGTCATTGATTTATCTGGTCAATACTAGGCTAGATATTTGTTTTGCTGTCAACACTCTCAGTCAGTTCATGGTGGAGGCTAGGAGAGTTCACTGGGTGGAAAAAAAACATGTGCTCAGGTATCTTTGTGGTACGGTAGATTATGGTTTGGACTATCATAGAGGAGATGGAGTTCGTCTGGTTGGCTATACAGATTCAGATTGGGTAGGAGATGTTAGTGACAGGAAAAACACTTCAGGGTGTTGTTTTGGATTGGGATTAGTAGTTATGTCTTGGTTCAGTCAGAAATAAAAGTCAGTGGCTTTGAATTCTACAGAGGCTGAGTATATGGTAGCCAGTCAGGCTAGTTGTGAGGCCCTTTGGCTTTGCAAGATACTGGGGGGATTGTTCGGTGTGGAGTCGAGGCCTACTATGAATTACTGTGATAATCAGAGTTGCATTAAACTCTCATAGAATCTAGTTTTTCATGACCGGTCTAAGAATATCAATATTCATTATCACTTCATCGATGACTCTGTTCAGAGAGGAGCTGTGGAGCTACAGTACATATCTACAGAGGAGAAGGTTGCAGACATACTCACCAAGGCATTGGGCAGAGGGAAGTTTGTATTTTTTAGGGACAAGCTTGGAGTGGTGAGTAACACTTTCCTTGGTAAGAGGGAGTGTTAATTTTTTTTAATTAAATAAAGTACCTAGTCAAGTGTTTCTCATCCCTCAGTGCCTAAGGGGTGAGAAAATGATTAATGTGGGCCCTAGTCATTTAATTTGTGAGATGCAGATTAAAAGGTGACTTTATGACTTTAGTGAGGGTGAATAAAGAGACATCAAATCTCAACCACTCATCTAATCTAATTTCATCCATTAGATCAGAAAACCCTTCACCTACCTCATGAGGTCGATTAGGGTTGGAGGGTGCACCCATTGTTGGGTTGTTGATTCATTGTTTGAGAGAGAAAGAGAGAGACCATTTTCGAGTAGCAAGAGAGCAGCCATTTTTGAAAGATAGGGCACACATTCCAAGGGAACTTATTAGCACATAAATTGAGGAAAGGAGTTCATCATTTATAGGAGGCCGTATAGTACGGATTCCAAGGTCCACTTAGTATTTTGTATGCACAAAAATCGAGAAACAAAACACCATTAAATTCTGTCTGTACAATACAGTTTTTATCAGTCCATACGATATAGATTTTATTAGTTCGTACGGTTGTAATTTGGCACAGTTTTCAATGAGGGACAGACAACCGTACTCAGGTTGTATCACATGGATTTCGTACAGGTCCTTACAGTCCTTTCTTGGCACATAAATTGAGGCAGGTTGCTGTGTGGTTTTTCTGGAAAGTTTTGCATGATTTTCAAGGTGGTCGTACAACCATTAATGCACCCAAAAAATTGTTGGAGCTGTTGGCACATATTTCGAGGCATCCGTACAACATTTTGGAGGCATAGAAATCGAGGAGCATACCAGCAATTTATTGCATAAAATTCTGGAAAGAATTTTGAGGAATTTGTCTTATTTCTTGTGTGAAGACTTGGCACAGTTATTGAGATAAGTTTGTCATTTAAATTTTTGAAGATGAATATGCTGTAACAGAATTCTATGAAGCTCCTAAATAATAAAAATCACCCTCTCTCACTGGTTTTCCCCTTGTCGGTTTTTCCAAGGTCAAAGTTAGACCGAAAATATCCATGTCAATATTTTCTGAGTTTTATGTGCTACTGATATTTTATTTCTGCGTTATAAATGATGTTCAAAATCCTTATGTTTCAGTTCTAAAATTAATTTTCTGCTGTGTATTTAATTGCTGATATAAAACTGGGTTTGGGCATTAAACATTGGCTGAAAAATCAGCGAGATTGAAACTGGGTTGGGGTCTGAAAATTTACATGGTACCAGAGATGAGTTGAAAAGAAACAGAGATTTCAATATTCAAAAAGTTGGGACAACAGTCACTTCACAGGGCATATTTTTGAATTTATTATTTTAAGCAGAAAAGGGTTAATGGCTAGAGGTTTGAGAGTTGAGGATAGACTTGATGGGGCAACAAATTTTGGTGCTTGGAAGGAGAGGATGATCTTGCTTTTGCAAGAAAATGAGTTGTGGGACATTGTGGAAAATACCACTACTCATCCTGTTGTGGTACCTACTGATGCTACTCTTCTTCCAGCTTACGCTAAGAAGAGTATCAAGGCTAAGAGCTTTATTCTTGATGCCATCAAGGATCATTTGATTCCTCACTTGATGGGGAAGACATGTGCCTATGAGATGTGGGAGTCTTTGACTAAACTTTACCAGAGTACAAATGAGAACTGAAAAATGGTTTTGAGGGAAAAACTAAAGAGCATAAAAATGACCAAGTCTGAAAATGTGGTCAAATACCTTACTAGATTGACACAGGTGAGGGATGAGCATGGAGCTGTGGGGGAAGCCATAGTTGACAGTGATATTGTGAGAACAACATTGAATGGAGTTTCCAAACAATGGGATGTTTTTTTGGAGGGCATTGTTGCTAGGGAGAAGCTTCCCGATTGGGAACATCTTTGGGATGACTTTGATTAGTAGGAGACCCAGAGAGGTTATGTACATGGCAGTTCATCTACAGGTCATGAGGAGTAGAATCTGGTTGTTGCTACCACTAGCAATAAGAAGTTCAAAAAGGGTTGAAAGGGAGGACACAAGCCCAAGGGTGAAGGGAAGAAATACATAAGCAAATTCAAGTACTTTGCATGCCATAAATTTGGGCGCTATGGAGGTCAGTGTCCAAACAAGAAGAAGAAACAAACAACAACTTCAACAGAGGTGGAAGATTTTTCCACCAAGTTTGACAAGGCATTTTCCTTGATTGTGTGTCTATCATGAGGACCACTCATAGAGATACTTGGTATATTGACAGTGGTGCCTCTCGCCATATGATAGGGGTTCATGAGCACTTGAAAGACCTCACAGAGATGGGAAATGTTGAGGTAGTGCTTGGAGATGATCAGGAGGTTAAGGTGTTTGGTGTTGACCCAAAAATATGCTCTGGGCTCAACATGGTGTTTTACACAGTTACTTCTCCATAAAATCCCCTTGGTGCTATGGTTCCAGTCAAAGACAGTGGCGGGGGTCATAGTTACTATGGCCTCTGCCCTTGAAAGAGTATCAGTTGGGTGCACTCAGGGATTTTTGGGCCTTCCCATGACATTTCTTCCTCATGTCAAGGCTATTCTATTCAAGGAGTACAACACTGCCAAGTGGTAGGGATCGGGACAATATTTTCAACAAGCTATCATGAGCTTGATTCCGAGTCAGTATAACCCATATGAGGCGCGCAAAGTCAAAGTCACCCGAACGGGCAAAACTAATAGCTGTAGCTTCCTGGTCTGATTCTGTTCAGGTTATGGTATCAAAGGGAAAATCAAACCCATACATGGTGTAGTTCAGTGTGAGACCTTTCCAACGGTATATCCCGTGCTTGGTTTCGACCCCCGGTTAGTGAGAACTAGCCTTCGCAAGTTTATGACCACTTTTGGACATCAAATTGGTTGCAGTGCTT
>JZKD02S1651876.1:106882-131719 GCA_000966675.3 Picea glauca | reverse complement strand
CTTTACCGCCTCAGGCGAAGGACCACTTGAGGTGCGGGTAGCCTCTGCCTCGTGCCGAGCTACCAAAGGGGCTGTAACCGGCTTCACAGCCGGATAGGTCGGATCCGTCCCTACGAACAAATTTTGCTTATAACATTTGGTAGTGGGACTGTATCATTTCAGAGGGAGTCTTTGCCTCCCATGACTTTGAAAGAGGTTCTATATGTTCCGGGTTTGAAGAAGAACTTAGTGTTAGTTTCTAATATTGAGGAGAAGGGCTATGAGGTCTTGTTCCATGATGGGCAGGTGCTTCCTTTCCCCAGAGGGTCTAGCATCACTTTGGCCAAAGTGATTGGTACTAGACATGAGAGGCTATACAAGTTTTTGTTCCAGCCAGTGAGAGCATTGATTCATACTACCAGCAGGAGCAGTGACCTATGTGAACTATGGCATAGGAGGATGTCACATTTGCACCATGGGGATTTGAGAGTTCCGAAGGAGATGGTGAAAGGAGTTCCATATTTCAGTTCAGAGCACCATGAGTTGTACAAGGTGTGTGCTTTGAGAAAGTAAACCAAGACTTCTTTTCCGAGTAGTGACAGTAGAGCAACATGTATACTTGATATTATACATTCATATGTATGTGGCTCGATGTCTTCGACATCGTTGACTGGTTCCCTATACTATGTTTTATTCATTGATGACTTCTCTTAGAAGTCCTGGATTTTCTTCATGAAGACCAAAGGATAGGTCTTTAGTCAGTTCCAAGAGTTTAAAGCTCTTGTGGAGAACTAGACAGGGAAGAAAATCAGAGTCTTGAGATCGAACAATGGGGGTGAGTATACCTCCAAGGATTTCATGGAATTATATGCATGAGAGGGCATCAGAAGGGAGTTGACTATTCCTTACAACCCGCAACATAATGGGGTTGTAGAGTGGAAGAATAGGGCCATTTTTGGGGTTGCGAGAGCCATCCTACATGATAATGGGCTGCCACTATTTCTATGGGCTGAGGCATGCTACATTGCATTTTATCTATAGAACAGGAGCCCCCACAAGGCTGTGGGGAGCATGACTCCTGAGGAGGCTTTTTCTGGGAAGACGCTTGAGGTGGGGCACCTTCATATTTTTGGCTGCATCACATATTCATATGTCCCTTCTAAGAAGAGGACAAAGCTGAAGCCCACGATAGAGGGAGGGATGTTTGTTGGGTACAGTTAGACTTCAAAGGATTTTCGTATATAGATTCCTTCCTTGAGGAAGACTCTCTTGAGGAGGGATGTCAGATTTGAGGAGGACAGAGCCTTTAGGAAGTATAGAGGGATAGATAAGGGTGAGAAGTCTTCACCATAGATTCAGGTGAGTCCGCAATAGACTGCAGTGACACAGAGTTCCAAGCCACCAATTTTGGGGACGATAGGTTCATAGGTGATAGGGCCACAAGTTTCAGGTTCATAGGCTACTGGTCCACAGGTTTCAAGATCAACTAATTCAGCTTCTACTTTAGAATAATTGTCTTCAGGAGATGGGGTTGAGTAAGGAGGGTCCCCTCCACAGGACACTACTTTAGAGAGGAGGAAGCCCAAGTGGCTTTAAGACACTTTGAGGGAGGCACAGGGTTCAATGGGGAATCCCAGACAGGTAGTGAGGGAGAGTAAACCTCCCGAGAGGTTTTGCAGCTACATCACGATGGTGAGCAATATTCGGTAGTCTGAGCCTTCCATTTTTGAGGAGGCCACTGGTAGACAGGTATGGAGAGATGCCATGATGGAAGAGTACAATTCCATCATGAAGAACGATGTCTGGGAAGTTGTTCCTAGACCTGAGGGGAAGTCAGTGGTGACTTCTAGGTCACTCTATAAACTAAATCATGTTGCAGATGGAAGCATTGAGAAGTATAAAGATCGCTTTGTGTCTCAAGGTTTTTCTCAGGTTGAGGGAGTCAACTATGATGAGACCTTTGCGCCAGTTGCTAGATACACTTTGATCAGGGAAGTGATCTCCATTGTAGCAGAGATGGGTTGGAAGATCCACTAGATGGATGTGAAGACCACATTTCTGAATGGTCTTATTAAGGAGGAGGTGTATATTCAGTAGACATTAGGATTTGAGGTGCATGGGAGAGAGTCTCATGTGTGTAGACTGAAGAAGGCATTGTATGGGCTGAAACAAACTCCCAGAGCTTGGTATTCGAGGATAGATGCCTATTTGTAGTAGTTGGGTTTTGAGAAGAGTTAGGCAGATCCCAACCTATACTTCATTGTGGTTGGAGAGGATAATCTCATTCTTCTGATATATGTGGATGATCTTTTCATTACAGTGGCAGAGAGACTCATCAGCAGTTGCAAGGAGAGCCTTGCTTCAGAGTTCAATATGACTGACATTTTATTGATGCATTACTTTTTGGGATTGGAGGTTTTGTAGGAGCTTGGTCACATCTTCCTGGGATAGGGGAAGTATGTGTGTGACATTCTGAGAAGATTTGAGATGGGGGATAATAGGCCCATGACCTCTCCCATGATTACCAACTGGAAGAAGCTTCATTCTTCTAATTCACAGTTGGTGGATTCCACTTTGTATCGTCAGTTGATCGGGTCATTGATGTATTTGGTCAATACCAGGCCAGATATTTGTTTTGCTTTCAACACTCTCAGTCAGTTCATGGTGGAGCCTAGGAGATTGCACTGGGTGGCAGCAAAACATGTGCTCAGGTATCTTTGTGGTACAATATATTATGGTCTAGACTATCAGAGAGGAGATGGAGTTCGTCTGGTTGGCTATACAGACTCGGATTGGGCAAGATGTGTCAATGATAGGAAAAGCACTTCAGGGTGCTATTTTGGATTGGGATCAAGAATTGTGTCTTGGTTTAGTCGAAAACAAAATTAAGTGACTTTAAGTTCTGTAGAGGCTGAGTATATGGCAGCCAGTCATGCCAGTTTTGAGGCCCTTTGGCTTCGCAAGATGCTGGTGGGATTGTTCAGTGTGTGGTTGAGGCCTACTGTGATTTACTGTGATAATAAGAGTTGCATTAAACTCTCGGAGAATCCCATTTTTCATGACTGGTCTAAGCATATCGAGATTCATTTTCACTTCATCCATGACTATGTTTCAGAGATGAGTTGTGGAGCTACAGTACATATCTACAGAGGAGTAGGTTGCAAACATACTCACCAAGGCATTGGGCAGAGGCAAGTTTGTATTTTTCAGGGACAAGCTTGGAGTGGTGAGTAACACTTTCCTCGGTAAGAGGGAGTGTTAATTTTTTTTAATTAAATAAAGTACCTAGGCAAGTGTTTCTCATCCCTAGCCACCTAAGGGGTGAGAAAGTGCTTAATGTGGGCCCTAGTCATTTAATTTGTGAGATGCAAATTAAAAGGTGACTTTATGACTTTAGTGAAGGTGAATGAAGAGACATCAAATCTCAGCCACTCATCTAATCTAATCTTAGCCATTGGATTAGAAAACTCCTCACCTACCTCATGAGGTCGATTAGGGTTGGAGGGCGCAACCTATATTGGGTTGTTGATTCATTGTTTGAGAGAGAAAGAGAGAGAGAATTTTCATGAAGCAAGAGAGCATCCATTTCTGAGAGGTAGGGCACACATTCAAAGGAATTTTATTAGCATAGAAATCGAGGCAAGGACTCAACATTTACAGGAGGCCATACAACACGGATTCCAAGGTCTGTACAGTCTTTTGTATGCATGGAAATTGAGAAAGAGACCAACATTAAATTTTGTCCGTATAGTACGGATTTTATCTGTTCGTACAACTGTACTTTGGCACAGTTTTTGAGGAGGGACAGACAACCGCACTCAGGACGTATCGTACGGATTTCGTACAGGTCCATACAGTCATTTCTTGGAACAAAAATCGAGGCAGGTTGTTGTGTGTTTTTTATGGAAAGTTTGGCATGTTTTTCAAGGTGGTCGTACAACCATTAATGCACCCAAAAAATTGGTGAAGTTGTTGGCACATATTTTGAGGCATCCGTGCAACATTTTGGAGGCACATAAATCGAGGAACAGAGTTGCAATTTATTGCAGAAAATTCTGGAAATAATTTTGAGGAGTTTGGCTTATTTCCTGTGTGAATACTTGGCACAGTTATCGAGATAAGTTTGTCATTTAAATTTCTGAAGATGAATATGCTGTAAAAAAATTCTTTGAAGCTCCTAAATAATAAAAATCTCCCTCTCTCATTGGTTTTTCCCTTGTGAGTTTTTCCAGGGTCAAAGTTAGAACGAAAATATCTGTGTCAATATTTTTTGAGTTTTATGTGCTACTGATATTTTATTTCTTCGTTATAAACGATGTTCAAAATCCTCATGTTTCAGTTCTGAAATTAATTTTCTGCTGTGTATTTAATTGTTGATATAAAACTAGGTTTGGGCATTAAACATTGCCTGAAAAATCAATAATGAAACTGGGTTGGGGTCTGAAAATTTACATGGTATCAGAGCTGAGTTGAAAAGAGGTAGAGATTTCAATAGTCAGAAAGTTGGGACAACAGTCACTTCACAGGGAATATTTTTGAATTTGTTATTTTCAGCAGAAAAGGGTCAATAGCTATTTTTTTAAGAGTTGAGTACAGACTTGATGGGGCAACAAATTTTGGTGCTTGGAAGGAGAGGATGATCTTGATTTTGCAAGAAAACGGGTTGTGGGACATTGTGGAAAATACCACTACTCATCCTGTTGTGGTACCTACTGGTGCTACTCTTCTTGCAACTTACACTAAGAAGAGTATCAAGGCTAAGAGGTTTATTCTTGATGTTATCAAGGATCATTTGATTCCTCACTTGATGAAGAAGACACATGCCTATGAGATGTGGGAGTCTTTGACTAAATTGTACCAGAGTACAAATGAGAATTGGAAAATGGCTTTGAGGGAAAAACTAAACAGCATAAAAATGACCAAGGCTGAAAATGTGGTCACATACCTTACTATATTGACATAGGTGAGGGATGATCTTGGATCTGTGGGGGAAACCATAGTTGACAGTGATCTTGTGAGAACAACATTGAATGGAGTTTCCAAACAATGAGTTGTTTTTGTGGAGGGAATTGTTGCTAGGGAGAAGCTTCCTGGTTGGGAATGTCTTTGGGATGACTTTGTTCAGGAGGAGATCCAGAGAGGTTATGTACATGGTAGTTCATCTACAGGTCATGAGGAGGAGAATGTGGCTCTTGCTACCACTAGAAATAAGAAGTTCAAAAAGGGTCGAAAGTGAGGACAGAAGCCCAAGGGTGAAGGGAAGAAAGACATGAGAAAAGTCAAGTTCTTTGCATGCCATAATTTTGGGCACTATGCAGGTTAGTGTCTGAATAATAAGGAGAAACAAACAACAGCTTCAACAAAGGTGGAAGAGTTTTCCACCAAGTTTGACAAGGAATTTTCCTTGATTGTGTGTCTATCCATGAGGACCACTCATACAAATACTTGGTATATTTACAGTGGTGCCTCTTGCCATATGACAGGGGTTCGTGAGCACTTGACAGACCTCACAGAGATGGGAAACATTGAGGTAGTTGTTGGAGATAATTGGGATGTCAAGGTGGTTGGTAGCGGGACTGTATCATTTCAGAGGGAGTCTTTGCCTCCCATGACTTTGAACGAGGTTCTATATGTTTCGGGCTTGAAGAAGAACTTAGTGTTAATTTCTACTATTGAGGAGGAGGGCTATGAGGTCTTGTTCTGTGATGGGTAGGTGCTTCTTTTCCCCAGAGGGTCTAGGATCACTTCGACCAAAGTGATTGGTACTAGACATGAGAGGCTATACAAGTTTTTGTTCCAGCTAGTGAGAGCATTGATTCATACTACCAACAATAGTAGTGACCTATGTGAGGTATGTCATAGGAGGATGGCACACTTGCACCATGTGGCTTTGAGAGTTCTGAGGGAGATTTTGAAAGGAGTTCTAGATTTTAGTTCAGAGCACCATGATTTGTGCAAGGGGTGTGCTTTGGGAAAGTACACCAAGACTGCTTTTTAGAGCAGTGACAATAGAGCAACAGGGATACTTGATCTTATACATTCATATGTGTGTGGCTCGATGTCTTTGGCATCTTTGACTGGTTTCCTATACTATGTTGTATTCATTGATGACTTCTCTGGGAAGTCTTGGATTTTCTTCATAAAGACCAAAGGACAGGTCTTCAGTCGGTTCCAAGATTTTAAAGCTCTTGTGGAGAAACAGACAGGGAAGAAAATTAGAGTCTTGAGATCAGATAATGGGGGTGAGTATACCTCCAAGGAGTTCATGGACTTCTACGCATGAGAGGACATCAGGAGGGAGTTAATTGTTCCTTACAACCCGCAGTAGAATGGGGTTGCAGAGAGGAAGAATAGGGACATTGTTGGGTATGCGAGAGAAATGCTACATGATCAGGGGCTGCCACTATTTCTATGGGCTGAGGCATGCTACACTACGTTTTATCTGCAAAACAGGATCCCCCACAAGGATGTGGGGAGCATGACTCCTAAGGAGGATTTTTCTAGGAAGAAGCCTGAGGTGGCACCTTTGTATTTTTGGGTGCATCACATATTCATATGTCCCTTCTGAGAAGAGGACAGGATCTCATGAAAGAGAGAGGGATCTTTGTTGGGTATAGTGATACTTCAAATTCTTTTTGTATATACCTTCCTTCCTTGAGGAAGACTGTCTTGAGGAGGGATGTCAGATTTGAGGAGGACAGAGCCTTAAGGAAGTCTAGAGGGATGGAGAAGGGTGAGCAGTCTTCACCACAGATTCAGGTGAGTCTGCAACAGACTACAGTGACACATAGTTTGGGGCCACCATTTTCGGGGACGATAGGTTCACAGGTGATAGGGCCACAAGTTTTAGGTTCACACGCTACTGGTCCATAGGTTTCAGGATCAGGTAATTCATAGTCTACTTCAGGATCATTATCTTTAGGAGATGGGGTTGAGCAGGGAGATTCCCCTCCAGAGAACTCTACTTCATAGATGAGGAAGCCCAAGTCGCTTTAGGACACTTTGAGGTAGGCACGGGGTTCAGTGGGGAATCACAGATAGGCAGTGAGGGACAGTAAACCTCCCAAGAGGTTTTGCAACTACATCGCGATGGTGAGAAATATTCGAGAGTCTAAGACTTCCACTTTTGAGGAGGCCATTGGTAGATAGGTATGGAGAGATGCCATGATGGAGGAGTACAATTCCATCATGAAGAACGATGTCTGGGAAGTTGTTCCTATACCAGAGGGGAAGTCAGTGGTGACTTCCAGGTGGCTCTATAAACTAAAGCATGCTGCAGATGGCAGCATTGATAAGTAAAAAGTTCACTTTGTCGCTCGAGGGTTTTCACAGGTTAAGGAAGTCAACTATGATGAGACCTTTGCGTCAGTTGCTAGATACACTTAGATCAGGGTAGTGATCTCCATTGCAGTAGAGATGGGTTGAAAGATCCACCAGATGGATGTGAAGACCGCATTTCTGAATGGTCTTATTGAGGAGGAGGTGTATATTGAGTAGTCACTGGGATTTGAGGTGCATGGGAGAGAGTATCATGTGTGTAGACTGAAGAAGGAATTGTATGGGCTGAAACAAGCTCCTAGATATTGGTATTCGAGGATAGATGCCTATTTGTAGCACTTGGGTTTTGAGAAGAGTGAGGCGGATCCCAACCTATAATTCATTGTGGTTGGAGAGGATCCTCTCATTCTTCTTCTATATGTGGATGATATTTTCATTACAAGGGTAGAGAGACTCATCAACAACTAGAAGGAGAGCATTGCTTCAAAGTTCGAGATGACTAACATTGGATTGATGCATTACTTTTTGGGATTGGAGGTTTGGCAAGAGTCTGGTCACATCTTCTTGGGATAGGGGAAGTATGTGTGTCACATTCTAAGAAGATTTTACATGGGGGATAGGAGGCCCATGACCACTCCCATGATTACCAACTAGAAGAAGCTTCATGCTTCTGAGTCACAGTTGGTGGATTCTAGTTTGTATCGTCAATTTATAGGGTCATTGATTTATTTGGTCAATACCAAGCCAGATATTTGTTTTGTTGTCAATACTCTCATTCCGTTCATGGTGGAGCCTAGGAGAGTGCACTGGGTGGTAGAAAAACATGTGCTCATGTATCTTTGTGTTATGGTAGATTATGGTCTGGACTATCAAAGAGGAGATGGAGTTCGTCTAGTTGGCTATACAGAATCATATTCGGCAGGATGTGTAGGTGACAGGAAAAGCACTTCAGGGTGTTGTTTTGGATTGGAATTAACAGTTGTGTCTTGGTTCAGTCGGAAACAAAATTCAGTGGCTTTGAGTTCTGCAAAGGATGAGTATATGGAAGCTAGTCATGGGAGGTGTGAGGCTCTTTGGCTTCACAAGATGCTGGTGGGATTGTTTAGTGTGCAGTTGAGGCCTACTGTGATTTACTGTGATAATCAGAGTTGCATTAAACTCTTGGAGGATGTAGTTTTTCATGACTAGTCTAAGCATATCGATATTCGTTATCACTTCATCCATGACTATGTTCAGAGAGGACCTGTGGAGCTACAGTACATATCTATAGAGGAGAAGGTTGCATACATACTCACCAAGGCATTGGGCAGAGACAAGTTTGTATTTTTCAGGGACAAGCTTGTAGTGGTGAGTAACAATTTCCTTGGTAAGAGGGAGTGTTAAATTGTTTTAATTAAATAAAGTACCTAGGTAAGTGTTTCTCATCCCTAGGCACCTAAGGTGTGAGAAAGTGCTTAATGTGGGCCCTAGTCATTTAATTTGTGAGATGCAAATTAAAAGGTGACTTTATGACTTTAGTGAGGGTGAATGAAGAGACATCAAATCTCAGCCACTCATCTAATCTAATCTCAAACATTGGATCATAAAACTCCTCATCTACCTCATGGGGTCGATTAGGTTTGGAGGGAGCAACCATTGTTGGGTTGTTGATTCATTGTTTGAGAGAGAAAGAGAGAGAGCATTTTCGAGTAGAAAGGGAGCAACCATTTCTGAGAGCTAGGGCATGCATTCCAAGGAAATTTATTAGCACAAAAATTGAGGCAAGGAGTTCATCATTTACAGGAGGTTGTACAACATGTATTCCAATGTCCGTACAATCTTTTGTATGCATGGAAATCGAGAAACAGAACAAAATTAAATTATGTCCGTATGGTACATATTTTATTAGTCTGTACAGCTATACTTTGGCATAGTTTTTGAGGAGGGACAAAAAACCGTACTCAGTCCGTACCGTACAGATTTCGTACAGGTCAGTACAGTCCTTTCTTGGCACAGAAATTGAGGTAGGTTGTTGTGTGGTTTTTCTAGAAAGTTTGGCATGGTTTTCAAGGTGGTCGTATAGCCATTAATGCACACAAAAAATTGTTGAAGCTATTGGCACATATTTCAAGGGATCCGTACAACATTTTGGAGGCAGAAAAATCGAGGAGCAGGCCTGCAATTTATTGTAGAAAATTATGGAAAGAATTTTGAGGAGTTTGGCTTATTTCTTGTGTGAAGACTTGGTAGGGTTATCGAGATAAATTTTTCATTTAAATTTTTGAAGATGAATATGATGTAACAAAATTTTCCGAAGCTCCTAAATAATAAAAATCTCCCTCTCTCACTAGTTTTCCCCTTGTGGGTTTTTCCAGGGTGAAAGTTAGAATGAAAATATCTGTGTCAATATTTTTTGAGTTTTGTGTGCTGCTGATATTTTATTTCTTCGTTATAAACAATGTTCAAAATCCTCATGTTTTAGTTCTGAAATTAATTTTCTGCTGTGTATTTAATTGCTGATATAAAAATGGGTTTGGGCATTAAACATTAGTTGAAAAAGCAGCGAGACTGAAACTGGTTTTGGGTCTGAAAATTTACATGTTGTCAGAGCTAAGTTGAAAAGAAGCAGAGATTTCAGCAGTCAAAAAGTTGGGACAATAGTCACTTCACAGGGCATATTTTTGAATTTATTATTTTCAGTAGAAAAGGGTCAATGGATACATGTTTGAGAGTTGAGGACATATTTGATGGGGCAACAAATTTCGGTGCTTGGAAGGAGAGGATTATCTTTCTTTTGCAAGAAATCAAGTTGTGGGACATTGTGGAAAATACCACTACTCATCCTGTTGTGATACTTGCTGATGCTACTCTTCTTGCAACTTACACTAAGAAGAGTATCAAGGATAAGAGGTTTATTCTTGATGTCATTAAGGATTATTTGATTCCTCACTTGACAGGGAAGACACATGCCTATGAGATGTGGGAGTCTTTGACTAAATTGTACCAGAGTACAAATGAGAACCAAAAAATGGTTTTGAGGGAAAAAATAAAGAGAATAAAAATGACCAAGGCTGAAAATGTGGTCACATACCTTACTAGATTGACACAGGTGAGGGATGATCTTGGAGCTGTGGGGGAACCCATAGTTGATAGTGATCTTGTGAGAACAACATTGAATGGAGTTTCCAAACAATGGGCTCTTTTTGTCCCTTCTGAGAAGAGGAAAAAGCTGGAGCCCACGATAGAGAGAGGGATCTTTGTTGGGTATTGTGAGACTTCAAAGGCTTTCCATATATACCTTCCTTCCTTGAGGAAGATTGTCTTCAGGAGGGATGTCATATTTGAGGAGGACGAAGCATTTAGGAAGTATAGAGGGAAAGAGAAGGGTGAGCAGTATTCACCACAGATTTAGGTGAGTCTACAACAAACTACAATGACACAGAGTTCAAGGCCACCAGTTTCGGGGATGACAAGTTCACAGGTTACAGGGCCAAAGGTTTCAGGTTCACATCCTACTAGTTCATAGGTTTCAAGATCAGGTACTTCAGAGTCTGCTTCAGGATCATTGTCTTAATGAGATGGGGTTGAGCAGGGAGATTCCCCTACATAGGACACTACTTCAGAGAGGAGGAAGCCCAAGTGGCTTAAGGACAGTTTGAGGGAGGCACAAGGCTCATTGGGGAATCCCAGATAGGCAGTGAGGGAGAGTAAACCTCCCAAGAGGTTTTGCAGCTACATTACGATGGTGAGAAGTATTTAGGAGTCTGAGCCTTCCACTTTTGAGGAGGCCACTGGTAGACAGGTATGGAGAGATTCCATGATGGAAGAGTACAATTCCATCATGAAGAATGATGTCTGGGAAGTTGTTCCTAGACCTGAGGGGAAGTCAGTGGTGACTTCCAGGTGGCTCTATAAACTAAAGCATGTTGCATATGGTAGAATTGAGAAGTACGAAGCTCACTTTGTGGCTTGGGGGTTTTCATAGGTTGAGGGAGTCGACTATGATGAGACATTTGCACCAATTTCTAGATACACTTCGATCAGGGCATTGATCTCCATTGCAACAAAGATGGGTTGGAAGATCCACCAGAAGGATGTGAAGACCACATTTCTGAATGGTCTTATTGAGGAGGAGGTGTATATTGAGAAATCATTGGGATTTGAGGTGCATGGGAGAGAGTCTCATGTGTGTAGACTGAAGAAGGCATTGTATGGGCTGAAACAAGCTCCCAGAGCTTGGTATTTGAGGATAGATGCCTATTTGCAGCAGTTTAGTTTTGAGAAGAGTGAGGCAGATCCCAACCTATACTTCATTGTGGTTGGAGAGGATCCTCTCATTCTTCTGCTATATGTGGATGATATTTTTATTACAAGGGTAGAGACTCATCAACAACTGCAAGGAGATCCTTGCTTCAAAGTTCGAGATGAATGACATTGGACTGATGCATTACTTTTTTGGATTGGAGGTTTGGAAGGAGCCTGGTCACATATTCCTGGGATAGGGGAAGTATGTGTATGAAATTTTGAGAAGATTTGAGATGGGGGATAGCAGGCCCATGACCACTCCCATGATTACCAAATGGAAGAAGCTTCATTCTTCTAAGTCACAGTTGGTGGATTCCACTTTTGTATCATCAGTTGATCGGGTCATTGATTTATTTGGTCAATAGCAGGAGAAATATTTGTTTTGCTGTCAACACTCTCAGTCAGTTCATGGTGGAGCCTAGGAGAGTGAATTGGGTGGAAGAAAAACATGTGCTCATGTATCTTTTTGGTACGGTAGATTATGGTCTGGACTATCAGAGATGAGATGGAGTTCATCTGGTTGGCTATACAGACTCGGATTAGGCAAGATGTGTCAGTGACAGGAAAAGCACTTCAGGGTTTTGTTTTGGATTGGGATCAGCAATTGTGTCTTGGTTCATTCCGAAACAAAAGTCAGTGGCTTTGATTTCTACAGAGCCTGAGTATATGGTAGCTAGTCGGGCCAATTGTGAGGCTCTTTGGCTTCGCAAGATGCTGGTGGGATTGTTCGGTGTGCAATTGAGGGCTACTGTGATTTACTGTGATAATCAAAGTTGCATTAAACTCTCGGAGAATCCAGTTTTTCATGACCAGTCTAAGCATATTGAGATTCGTTATCAGTTCATCTATGACTATGTTTAGAGAGGTGTTGTGGAGCTACAATACATATCTACAGAGAAGCAGGTTGCATACATACTCACCAAGGCATTGGGTAGAGGCAAGTTTGTATTTTTCAGGGACAAGTTTGGAGTGGTGAGTAACACTTTCTTCGGTAAGAGGGAGTGTTAGTTTTTTTTAATTAAGTAAAGTACCTAGGCAAGTGTTTCTCATCCCTAGGCACCTAAGGGGTAATGAATTGCTTAATGTGGGCCCTTGTCATTTAATTTGTGAGATGAAAATTAAAAGGTGACTTTATGACTGTAGTGAGGGTGAATGAAGAGACATCAAATATCATCCACTCATCTAATCTAATCTCAACCATTGGATTAGAAAAGTACTCACCTACCTCGTGGGGTCGATTAGGGTTGGAGGGAGCACCCATTGTTGGGTTGTTGATTCATTGTTTGAGAGAGCAAGAGAGAGATCATTTTCGAGCCGCAAGAGAGTAGCCATTTCTAAGAGCTAGGGAATGCATTCCAAGGAAGATTATTAGCACATAAATTGAGGCAAGGAGTTCAACATTTACAGGAGGCCGTACAATATGGATTCCAAGGTTCATACAGTCTTTTGTATGCACGAAAATCAAGAAACGAAACAACATTAAATTATGTCCATATGGTATGGATTTTATCAGTCTGTACAACCTCACTTTGGCATAGTTTTCGAGGAGGGATATACAACCATACTCAGGCTGTACCATACGGATTTCATACAATCCTTTCTTGGCACATAAATCAAGGAAGGTTGCTGTGTGCTTTTTATGGAAAGTTTGGCATGGTTTTCAAGGTGGCCGTACAACCATTAATGTACCCAGAAAATTGTTGAAGCTGTTTTCATGTATTTTGAGGCATTCATACAACATTTTGGAGGCACAAAAATTGAGGAGCAGACCTACAATTTATTGCAAAAAATTCTGGAAAGAATTTTGAGGAGTTTGGCTTATTTCCTGTGTGAAGACTTGGCATGGTTACCGAGATAAGTTTTTCATTTAAATTTTTGAAGATGAATATGCTATAACAGAATTCTCTGAAGCTCCTAAATAATAAAAATCTCCCTCTCTCACTGGATTTCCCCTTGTGGGTTTTTTCAGGGTCAAAGTTAGACCGAAAATATCTGTGTCAATTTTTTTTGAGTTTTATGTGCTGCTGATATTTTATTTTTGTGTTATAAACGATGTTTAGAATCCTCATGTTTTAGTTCTAAAATTAATTTTCTGTTGTGTATTTAATTGCTGATATAAAACTGGGTTTGGGCATTAAACATTGGTTGAAAAATCAGCGAGACTGAAACTGGGTTAGGGTCTGAAAATTTACAGTTTGTGTATTCTTTAGCTAGGTCTCCTGTGTAGGTTTCCATGAAACACATCAAGCTACTTGGAGCAACCCAGACAAGCGAGAGAAGAGCGAAAAAGGACTGAGTAAACCTAGTTTTTGTAATCGTCGCGACACAATGTTCTTCATTCGGGGTGCAACAATTCAATTTTTCACAATTGTCGCACTCTTTCCTTCACTAGGGTGTGACGATTCAACATTGTCACACTTTTTCCTTCTCTAGGGTGTGACGGTTCAACAACCCTCCAAAAAATTAGGTTTCTGCAATAAAATATCCATATCTCGAAATCCGCAATCTGGGTTGGGTTGAAATTTTGACCAGAGATGTATAACATAGGGGTGCTTATGCTCACAAAAAAAATCCAAAACCCACATTATATGTGAGTATATATAGCCGTTTTATCATATCTATAACTACCATACAACTGTTTGTCATATCTCGGAATCCATGATCTGAGTTTTCAAGATCTTTTCAGAATAAATAGCAGGATGGAGGTGATGCAACTTATTCAATCAATTCTGGTGATAATACTCACATATTACAACTACTTTGAATGGAAGACAAAGGCCACATTCCAACTCAAAATAAAAGGACTGTATAATTTGACGATGGTGATAGAAACATAACCTACATCAACACTTGAGAAGACCAGATGGGAGAGTTGGAAGGATGAGGCCACAAGATTACTTATTGAGTTAATATCCACTAATCTATGGTTTCATGTTTCTGCATGCAAGACTCGAAACGAGATCTGGACCACCTTGGAAGGACTCTTTGGAAAGCAAGATGAGATGCGAGGTCAAATGCTTGAGGTAGAGTTGAATACCTTAGACCCTAAAAGTTTTGATAATATACATGATTTCTTTACTAAATTTAAATCTTTGATTTTGATCTTGGGTGAATGTGGTATTGACAAGTCTAGACAGGAGAAAAAACTTATTCTAACAATCTTGTCCAAGCTAGGACCAAAATATGTTGTATATCTCTCCAATTTCCATTCTGGAAGATGTCTTTATGGAACAAATTGGTAAATGCCTACGATGGCTCAGTTCATTGAGTCTCTCTCACAAGAGCAAACAAAACTCATTCAGATGGGCCTAATCAAGGATCCCAAATCAAATTCACTCACCATGCATGATGGAAAATTATCATCCAAATAGAACGAGAAGGAGGGATATTCCAAACCCTTTAATGATTCTTCAATGATTCTTCAAGTTCCAAAGACTCTTCAGATTCCAAGAAGAAGAAGAAGGGAAAGTAGTGCAATTAATGCAATAAACCGAATCATAAAGAATCCACATGCATGAAGAAACATATCAATCTTATGGCACATGCACTTCAACATAACAACCTTGGAAAATTCATTCTAGAGGGAGTCAAGAAGAAGAAGGAAGAAGATCATGCTCCTAAGAAAGGTAATCATCATGCTCTTGCTGCAATTAATTCCTTATCTGATTCATGGATTATATATTCTGGTGCATCCCATGATATGGCAGCAAAAGAGGAAGTTTTCTCTTCTTGGAGTCCATGCTCAAGACCCCCTATTCTCATGGGGTATGATACTCCAATAGCACTAGAAGGAGAAGGGAGAGTGGAACTCCATAATGGAATTTTTGAGAATGTTTTACATATTTCAAATCCTTCTATGAATCTTCTCTCAGTTTATCAGATTACTCAAAAAGGTAAAAAGGTTGAACTTACATCAGATTTAGTTTCAGTAATTTACATGCATGACAATTCCATCATTGCAATTGGTGAGGTCGATCACAAGTCAAGGTTGTATAAATTCACTAAGTTTTTTTATGATGAATCCTCTTTTCTACTTACACATAAGGAGAGTACTTTGCATGCACCTGTAGTGCAACATGCATATACTCTTGTGCTTCCATCAGGTTCAGTCATCAAAGATGATTCCATACACTCATATTATGTACATGGAAATAAGAAGGTAGTACAACAAGATAATAAGCCAATGCTAAAGATTCAGTAGATGCCCAAGGAGGCACAATTCACACTTTAGGCAGTAGGTATCCTTACAGGGAATCCATTGGATTTGAGGAGTACTCGATCTCAGCATGAGGAGCCTTCTCATGTACTTTCATTATCTAAACCTGCAATTCCCATGCATTTCTATATGGTTCAATATTCTGATCCACAACTCTACAATGAGGCTATGGGAAATCCACTATGGCAAGAAACCATGCAAAAGGAGTATGACTCACTCTTGAAGAATCACACTTGGCATCTGGTTCCACTTCCACCAAAAAGATATATTTTCAGGTGCAGATGAGTCCACAGGATCAAGAGGTACAAGGCTATAAAGGTTTCCAATGAACTTCATTAGATCCATAAATATTTCTACATATTCATGAATAATTTTAGTGATCAGAAGTTTTAGACTTTGCAGGATCATCTTGCAGTGAAGAACACAATTGCCTAGCAACTGGCTTTTCTTCTTTTGATGCATTGTTTTTTTCCCACGTGGTTTTCCCTCTTTCCTCATTTTTATTCAATGTTCATTAGTTGAATTGTACATGAGTACCTAATATGGCCTAGTAGTCGGGAGTCAGGTTTTACTCCATAGTGATGTTAAGTGGGGTCTTGGAGAAATTTATATTTTCGGCACACTAGTTCAATGGGAGTTAACTGACTAGTTCTATTGCATACTTTCTAATTTTATACCATCACTATTATGCATGCATTCCTAATTATAGGATGTCATTTCCTATATGAGTGAAGATCACTCACTCATTGATTAGATCATAATATACATTGATTCTCATTCTTCATTGTGTATCTCTCTTCCTTTTCTTGATAACGTTTGTTTGTGTATGCTTTAGCTAGGTTTCCTGTGCAGGTTTCCATGAAACATTGAAACATAGAATGTGAAGAGGAAGAAGATAAAGAGTTGGAACCATCACAAGATATAGATCTAGAAGAGACTACTCCAACAATATCTTGTCATGCATGAGCCGATTTCAATACTCCACAAACCCTCAAGATACAAGGATACATCAAAAATAAAAAGGCAATAGTGTTGGTTGATTCTAGTAGTATCGATAACTTCATCAATAACAAGTTAGCAAAACATCTCAATTTCTTTGTATTTCCATTGCCAAAGTTTCAAGTAATGATTGTAGATGGAGGTGTCGTAAATTGTTCTAGAAAGTGCCATAGTATTTTTATTTTTTTTGTAAATTAAAACTTGTATTACCTTAGATAACTGTAAAACATACAATATCTTGGAAGCATGGTGGTTGGCCTGCTAAAAATGGAAACCAGGACCAACTCCATGCTCCTATATACTAGAGTTTCCAAAATGTTTTCCAATATCTCCAAAACTAGAGCTATTACAATACTTTTAGCAGAAAGCATTGAAAAACTATTTCTAACCAATCTAGACAAAATGAACATGAGTGACTATAATAGAGAAATTCATACACCATATGCTCTCCCATTTCCATTGTTCTACAAATTCTCATTCCAAGCTTGTGGAAGGTTGTATGGTTGGATTCACTCTAGGAAAAGATTTCGACCAGAATTGTTTGAGAGAGGTGAAAATAGAGCATCCAATCAGTTAGCACCATAATTTTTTACAATCAGAGTTAGTCCTAGATGAGTCGTAGTTCACGTGTTCAAGCGTGTGAAGTCGGGAAATGAATAAAGAATGGGTCGAAATCAGCAAGTAGCGGGTTTGGCCCTTGAAGTTGGGAAAGGGCGTAATGATTAGTCTTGTGCGACTTGTAAAGGTCCTTTTCTTAAAAGATTGAGTCCTATCAGAAAAGGGGAATTTACGTGCCAGAGATCGAGGCAAGTTGTTGGGATAAAGGCCATGTCGATGGATATAATGAACATCATCGCCTAATTATGAAGTTAGAAAGATAAAAAATCACCATGCTCATATCATGTATACTCTATTGCTCTTATCATATGTACTTTGCACACTTCAAAGTGTACCCGTCGCACACATTTTCTGCACAAATATTCAACCTACTTCCAAACTTCTCGTCACCATGGATTTATCATCCTTTGCCATGATTCCTTTCCTTACCCATTCAAGTATAAATACTGGTCACCCTGCATGCATCTCCTTAGTTTTCCAAATTTGTGTGTTGTCTATGGTTCTTTATGCAAGTCCTAGAGCCCTTCGCTGTGGAAAAGATGATTTCCATCATTCATATTGTGAGTCTGTTCACTAAAGTTTCCACGTCCACTTCATCGTTTTCAGTCATTATTTAAATCCTATTGGATTTCACTATGACCTAGTGTGTTAGATGATATTTTCTCTCATGTTCATCCTTTGTTCTTTGGATTTCCTTCTCATCACACCGAATTTATTTATGTGCCTAAATTCTCTGTCTCGTGACAAATCTCCCAGTACCTTGCCAATGCGCCTGAATTTTTCATCTCAATTCCCTATCGTGACAAGCCTCCCACTGTTGTTGCCACCCCGCTAGTCTCCTAGGGTGATGAAATTTTCCATCGCGCCTTACTATCGTGCCATGGAATCCCATGGCTAATTCTTCTTGTCACTCAAATTTTCTATCAGTGCCTTTCCGACAGCCTCTACGAAGTACGCCATTCTTATTTTCCACGCAGAGAGGGTGTTACCATTCATGACTGAGTATGCGAAACAAATATATACTAGAATAATGACAACATTCCAAAGCATAAGAAAGAAGGTGCGAAGTGGCAGGGTCGTGAATTCTGAGTCTTAGGACCTGGAATTAATCAAGGAAGATCTAGAAATCAGGGAATATTTTGAACAGGTCGAATGTATGCGCTATTGTGAAAATATCAAAGGGTACAATGCAAATTTGGTTGAACAATTCTCTCTCACTTTTAATGGGTTCCACGTGACCATTTCCAGAATCACCTTCCGAGTGATGGAGGAAACTTTGTCAGCTACGACGGAGATCCAATCACGTAGTGAAAAGTGGTTTAAAGGCATGCCTTTAGACATTGTTTGCTATGAATATTTTATCAAGCCGAACTGCCTAAATGGGAAAATCAGAGTGGGTGTTTCAAGCCAGTATCTCTGGGATCCTTTCCAAAATATCTTAAAGGTAATCATAAGGTATTTCACCTTTGAAGGAAGGTTTGACAAGGTCTACCCATATCACATTAGGCTGCTGATGCACTTCAGAGGGGAAAAACCTATGAATCTACCTTTCTTCTTGCATCGAAGCCTAGAAAAGATGGCAGACAACATTCGGGACGAGGCTGACCAACCGGGGAAACATTTATCCCATTTATCATTGATCAAGTTGTTGGTGGTCGAAGAATTGAGATGGTTGAAAAAAAATGGGATTCATTTCTAAATTCGGCTGACATCCCCAGAGACCCCAAAGGAGACATTCCTTTATCTGCGAGGGAAATGACATTCCACAACACAGGGGTGAGAAGGGAAGAGGCCATGGGAAAGGGAAAGGAAATATAAGAATCATCATCCCACCAACCAAAACCCCAGAAAAGAGGCAGGCCAAGGTTGATTAAGAAGCCTGAGGAGACCTACGCTCCCAACGAACTGCGCACCCAGTTTGCTGCCGAGAGGTTACTCATGCACGTTGTTCAGATAGAACCTGTTGAAGGCTCAAGTAGGGGAAGTGGTGAAAGATGGAGGAGGTTAGGTGATGAACATATGGAGATTCAAGAGTCATCGTAGCAGCTGAAGCAAGTGCATGTTGCTATCACCAAATTGTATCAGGAAAACAAAGAATTAAGAAGACAGTTGGCATAAAGGACTGTTGAATCTCCAGCGTCATAGAGTTGGGAAAGGAACGAAAATTGGCTCAAAATACATCTTAGAGAGGCGCAAGACTTAATCATTCAACTGTGGGAGGAACATAGGGTGTCAGAAGAAAGAATCACAGAGCACTTCAAGGAATGCAGATTGACCATGGATAACACCCATGTGGCTCTCACCAGTGCTCAAGAAAAGATGAAAGGAAATGCAATCTTGTGGAGAAAAGTGAAGAATATGAACAAACAAAACTGGTCTCTTAGGAAAACTTTTAGAGTTTTAAGGTTGCAGGTGAGGCCAGAGGCATGAGTGAGACAATCCCATTTTTTATTTTTGATCGAGGCACAAAATCTTTCTCCCTGTGTGTCCTATTTCCTGCTAGTAACAAGAATTATGACGTAACACCCGCACGATGAATATTCATTGTGTAGATGTTGTAAACTTACTTATCAGGGAGGCCATGTGTAAGAGAAACAGATGCCATTTTTGGAAGAGATGCGTGGCCTCCCAACCGTCGTTGCCACTTGGAGTTCATGAGTGACCACAAACATATGTCTACTACACCAACTCGTCACATGCATGCTACCACCAGGGATCATGTAGTGACAACCAAATCTCGTTACACTAGATGACAGAGTTTCCAACAGTGTGCTCAATCACTCAGGCACCTCGTAAAAGAAAACGCCAATTTATCATAATCTGATGACCGAATCTTACTCATGACTGAATGATTTAGATGAAGGTGTCGGTTATGATATTATTGGGTGCACTTGGGTTTCTATTTTTAGTAAAATCTATTTGAAAGGTCATATGGGAGGAAGAAACTAAATCCAAAATTCCAAGAGAAGTATCTTGAGGCATAACAGCCCGAGAGGGCGTGGTTTTTCTATATATTGTATCTTTTCAATGTAAGTTAGGTTGGAAAAGTAGTGTAGATAGAATACATAGATGTAATAGGTAGGGTCATGGATGGATCATCCATGTTCATGGGTCATGTTGAGAGTATGAAATTTTGAGGGCCAAGGAGGATGGAAACAAACCGATAAGTAGACATTATAAAATCCAACTCGTAGAGAAACAAGACCCATAGGAAATATAGAGAAGAAAGTAATGCCAAGGGCTAGGGGAGTTGAGGAGGAAATTATACCAGTCGTGTGAGTTGAAATCACCATTAATATAGAATGAACCTTGTCCTAGATCGCAGTAATTTCCTTAATTTCCTGCACCGTCATTCCAAACCAGAGAATTAGCGTTTGTCTAATGTTAGAGCCCTCAACAATCACCCTCGATTTAATGCCCATTCTCAAGAATCACATCATCTGGATAGGGGTGGTAGAAAATTCCCACGTGTTCATGCGTATGGACGCTTGTCACCCAATCTAGGGAATTGTAGTGTGTGTGATCTAAATCCAATAATTAATCCACCAGAGGCAGAGTAGGTCGGGATTTGGAATATATTCTTATATCATCTCCTTATTGATTGACTACAACATTCACTAGTTTCTTTATAAGTTTTTTTGCTTCCCTTCGAACATGTAGATGGATAAGAATAATGTATGGCTTAAGGATGGATTTGAAAAGATCCAAAACAATTATGAGGTGCCAGTTGGGGGATATTTTAGTAGGATCTGACACATGAATAATTTTTGCCACAAGGAAGATAATGACTTGAGAGTCCCCTTCAATTATTAATTATTTTAGGCCCAATTGGGAAGCCAATTGGTTCCCCTTATTAGACCCCAGAGCTCTGATGAATTATTTCTTTCAAAGCCCAAGTTCCTTGCAATTACATGCCTGATTCTGCCCTCACTATTCCTAATTACCACTCTAAAACTTGTTGGGCCAAGATTGCTTTTGGAAGCTTCGTCAAAGTTTACTTTGACGAATCCATGAGGAGGAAAATGCCATTTAGAAGGTATTTGGGTGAAATATTGGTTGAGAATGGGGAGTGACATAATTGGGATGAAGTGAATATTCCATTGGGATAATACAATTCTTTCATTCGAGTTACCTTTGAGGTATTCAAGATACCACTCCTGTGATCTGACTGTTTCTCGAGTGTAGTCATAGATTTTAGACCAGACCTGAGCAGTGAAGGATGGATTTGAAAGAAATATCATTTGATTTCTCTCCTTTCAGACATGCCAAACCACAAATCCTGGAAAGAGGTGCCAAATTTTTTTAAGGATCAATGGTTGATAGGCTATGAGCCACCACGTATTAATTGTTGCAATGATGCTATCTCTAAATCGATCAGATCTCCTCATTATTTGAGCCACATTATCCAAAATTTATGCATTGAAGGGGAAATTGTTAATAATTTTCTCAGTTGTTTCCTCTTGTTGCATGCAGAGTGGACAGATAGAGGGTGCAATAAATCCTCTTTTCCTTAAGTTATCCCATGCCAATTTTTTATTTTTTTTTGAATTAGGAGCTAGAGAAAAGAAGAAACTTCCGACAAAAGGTCTACCTTCAATATTGTATTCCATATCTGGTCCTTGGGAAGCTCATGGAATTTCACTTTGATGAATTAGGATTAATTTTTGGTGAAAGCGCCCAGTGTGGAATGAACCCATATCAAAATGTACCTGCCATCTCTCCATCATACCTTTCTTTGATATGATATTTCTTTCCAAGGGTCCAGATTGCAGTTCTCACAGAGGTTGATATCTGAGTGCGAAATATTCCAATTCCTCCACACTATGTTATGGTCTATTGATTTCCATAATTTTTCTAACTTTGTAGAGTCCCTGTGCTACATTTGAGTATGGAGGTGTTGAATGCACTCAAGAGATGATAGCAGGGGAAGCTGCTTCCAAGAATATGTCCAAATGAGGGCATCCTTTCCATATCCTAATTCCCAGAAGGAATGTTATTGAATGAGAGGACGATTGCACATGGCTACATTCAAAATACTTGAGCCCATGATTGGGTCAGATAATCTAATAAGTTTGGCTTCATTGATGTGCAGAGCATATTTTTTTTTCCAAATATTTGCCCATAGTTCTATTGGATGCTTAAGCCATCTCCACCAAATATTTACGTGCATTACTTCATTGAGAAAGAAAGGATCCCTGAGGCCAATACCATCATTGAGCATTGTCTTGCCGAAATTTTCCTAGCTGACAAGATCCCATTTGCTTTTAGATTTGTGCCCCTACCAAAGGAATTTTATTTAAATTTCATGAAGGGTTTTAAAGACCGACTTAGGAGAAGCAAGGGAATATAAGAGATAAGTTGGAATATATTATAGGATAATTTTAATGAGAACTAGGTGACCAACTAGGTTAAGTGAAAAAAAGGTCCAAGAGTTTAGGTGATTGGTGAGAGATTGAATGAAGGGGGTCCATATTGAAGTTTTGGCGATCGAGTCCGTGAGAGGAATACCAAGGTAATTGGACAGAAGGGAGGTCTTAGGGATGCCAAGCAACCAGGAAATGTGGTTTGAAATTTCCATGGGAGAATTAAATAAAAATATTTAGGACTTATCAAGATTTATGTACATGCCTGAAGCATTACTGAAATCTGATAAAATTGTATTAAGCTTCTATGCTTCCTTATCCATGGGTGGGTCTAATATCATGGTATCATCTACAAATTGACTGTGAGAGGCAGTTGATTGAATACCATGTAGGGTAATACCTTGAAGGTAACCCTATGTAATGAAATCTTTGATCTAAAGGGCGAGACCTTCTGCCATAATGACAAAGAGGAAAGGAGAGATAGGGTCTCCTTGACGGATCCCCCTTGTGGGAGAACAATATTTTGACAAACTACGATTTACCAAAATAGAGAAGAAGACCATGAAAGTTAAATTGTGGATCGAATTGGCCCACTCATCACTGAAACCAAAAGCCAAAATTATCGAATGCATATATTTCCAACTGTTGGCACAAGGGAAAACCCAGGGTTCAATGCTTCAACATCGCACCATCAAAACCCTAACTACTGACCCTTTAGGAAACACCTGTGAAGCAGATGAAGTCTCACCCGAGGTAGAGGTAGGGGTGGGTGCAGGACTCAAGTGTCTACAACCTAGCTGGGACACAGATCTATGATCACAATACTTAATAGAGCACTTAACAATTCACATTCATCAGTATTTAACCCTTAATTACATACATCAATCATACATCAATTGCATAAATCAAGCTGCCAACTGTTGATGAATAAGGGACCCTGAACATGTATTCTATATCCTCCCATGTTTTGGGACACATTTCCTTAGTTAATTTGAAATGGCTGGCCAAAGGTGTACTAACTGGTTTTGCATTCTGCATTCTAAACCTCTCCAACACCTTCTCTATGTACTCACCCTGAGACAATGTCAATTTGCGATTTTTTCTGTCTCTTGTTATTCTCATGCCAAGGATTTTCTTTGCAGCACCCAAATCCTTCATCGAAAATGAATTGGCTAATTTCTTCTTGAGCATAGTTATATCCTGCATATTAGACCCTGCAACAAGCATGTCATCTACATACAATAGAAAGATAATATAGCTTCCATTTTCTAGCCTTTTAAAATAAACATAGTGATTGGAATGAAATCTACTATAACCTTGTTTTGTCATAAACCTATGAAACTTCAAATACCACTGCCTTGGAGGTTTCTTTAGGCCATACAATCTCTTCTTCAACTTACATACCAAATTCTCCTTCCCTTTGACCTCATACCTCTATGGCTGCTGGATATAAATCTCTTCCTCCAAATCCCCATGGAGAAAAGATGGTTTTACATCTAACTGTTCAAGATGCAAATCTTCTACTACCACAAGACTTAAAATAGTCCTAACTGAAGTCATTTTAACAATAGGATAAAATATTGCATCCAAATCTATACCTTTCATTTGTGCAAACCCCTTTACAAAAAGTCTAGCCTTGTATCACTTTTCTCCTCCATCTTCTTCCTTCAACTTGTAAACCCATTTATTCTGCAATGCTCTTTTTCCCGCAGGAAACTGAACCAAGTCCCAAGTCTGGTTATTTACCAAGGAATCCATTTCCTCTTTCATGCATTTCTCCCACTTCTTTTTGGTGTCTACCTGGATTGCCTCTTCATAACATTCTAGTTCACCAGAATCAGTCACAATAAATAATACAATGAAGGAGAGTATCGTTCAGGGGGTATAATTAACCTAGTAGATATTCTAACAACACTTGTAGGTGTTTGAGGTACTTGCTTCTCCTGTTGTTGTACATTTTGATTTTCAGGTTCCTTTGGAATTTATTTTTCAGTGATCTCATCAAGCACTGTGTATTCTTGTTTTTCTTCTTCCAGTTTCTTTCCCTGCAACTGATCTTTGTACATGACCTTCTCATTGAATATGAAATCTCTACTCCTA
>JZKD02S1651876.1:54339-68647 GCA_000966675.3 Picea glauca | reverse complement strand
ATCCAACAGTATTCACCTTATATTGGTAGGGTGCTCCGCTACGTGTCGTTCTTGATGATGCCAAGATCCACTTAAGCTGGTCGTCATCCATCAAGATCAGGTCCAAGGGTTCCTCCTCCTTCTCTTTATCCTGCCCTCCTTCCATTCCTCCTCTCTATGTCAGTGCTTCCCCCCTTCCCCCATGCATGCAGGAAAGTCTAGCTATCTGATTCCATTGTCATTACACCTTTGTTATATAGAAATATCTTGATATAGGTATACAGTGATCGAATGTACCTTCCTCTAGGTCCTCGTAGTAACTCTTGCTCGACTGCGCTATATGACTTTGATGTGTCTACCACAAATTCTGTGATAAAGGCTGCCACAATACTGTCAAGCCAAAAGTTGAATGCGCGGGTGAATTGTTTGTTCACCTGTTGTAGCTGGTGGATCTGTACTGGAGTCCAATATAGCTGTCAAATCTAGTTCGTCACATGGTTATCCTTTAACCTTAAAATCCACTCCTGTAGTAGATGCGGAAAATCACAGAAAAAGACTTCGTGTAAATCCGTAAATACGTATTTATCCAGGCATTTACGCGGTGTGATCCTGGGGTTTCTATTGTCTTTCTTTGCAAAATCTATCTCTTTAGTTCTCAACCAACCCTCGATTTATTCTCTCGTGGGGTTCCAAGGTCTCAACATTCCATTCTAACGGCTCATTGCTCTTTTTTTTTTCTCCTTCTGTTCTTATTCATTCTATCTCATCTACTCAGTCCTCTCTTGTTCCTCTTAACACGATAACTGAACCATTTGTTGCTTACTATTTCCCTTCTTAGGTTGTCTGATTTATTGACCTAGGTTTCATGTCATTCATGCTTCCAACAAAGTCTCTAAAACTATTGACCTTTCTGGTAATCCAGAAGGCAACACAACAGCCGGAAGGTACTGCACAGTCTCACCTGAGATAGCTTTAAATGGGTGATTGTAAGACTTAGGTGTTTACATCCTGGGACAGAGTAGGGGTTAGGGGTTTCTTTATTAAATCCAGGTACCATGAGCTATAAGGTAAACTACTTATCCCTTGAAGTCACATACATATATTTCATAGTTTAATTCCAACAAAGTATAAACAGATTCATAACAATGTCCTAACTCATTCATCAAGCTTAACCATTAATTGCTGAAACAAAGAAGAGACATGCATACATTCAACATATTATACGAGTTTTATCATGTTTCATCCCCTTCTGGGCTACATCCATAAAGATTTGTCTCTTGGCTCTTTTATTATGGAATTTCTACGTTCCTGGCACCACACGCTTACAATTCTCCACAAAAGTGGGTAAGATCTATGTGAGGCAAACTAGATCACACCAGGATCTACAGCCTACCATATAATTCTTAGATCTACATTCCCTCATATCTTGTTTTCTCAAAATATTATAAACTCAGTTCATATAGCTAAAAACATTGCATATCACCTATGATCCTGTGTGGTTACAGTATCCAAAACTTAACTCCAAAGCCTAACCCTCAACAACAACAATAACACAAATAACAACAACCCTATATGATACTTTTGTATCTATATTTATACATTTTGGGCTCTTCAGCCTTTTACAGAATATTACCAAAACCCAACCCTTCTTATGTTAGGTATTTCTCTCATGCATGTGTTGTTCTTCCTCCAGTTATCGCTTTCCTTTGTGCACGCTTTCTTGCATGCATGTGTGTTGTTCTTTTGCCAGTTGTTACTTCAGTTTTTTGCATGCTTTCTTTCCCACGATTGTTCTTCTCTCCACTTCGTCCTGGTACCAATAGAAGGTGATAAATATAGAAGGAGGAACACCATAAGGCATGTTTTTATTATAGGTGGAACACCAGTAATTTGGATTTCAAAACTTTAAAAGGTTGTTTCATTTTCAACAACAAAAGCAAAGTATGTTTCTGCTATAGAGGCTAGTAAAGAAATGATTTGGTTACATAGGTTTATGGAGGAATTGGGAAAGAAGAAGAAGAATAGCATGTTGTACTGTCACAATGAGAGTGTCATTCATATTGAAAAGAACTCAGCCTTCCATTCAAATATTAAGCATATATAGCTCATGTTCCATTTCATACAATCCATATTGGAATATGGAAATTTGAAGTTGGAAAAGATACATACTATCAAAAATCCAAAAAACATGTTAACAAAGGGAGTAACCAGGGAGAAGATGAGTTCCTTCTCATTTTCAGTTGGTCTTCAAGAATGAAGGTGAAGATGAGAAATTTTTCAGGTCCAAGGTGGAGTATAGTCCAACAAGTACAAAAACAATGGAGTTGTTTTGATCAGTCTCCAAGAGGGAGATTGTTGGTTGTGGAGCCTAATTATATTTTTGATTTAGAGGTTTGTTTCAGCTGTTCTTGGACCCTATTCCCTAGTTGGTGTGGTATGGGGGGGATTTCCCCCAAAAAAATGTCTCCAAGAGGGTCCAGGGGGGGAGACGACAATTTTGTATCCCCCCCTTGATGGGTGATTCGATGGAAGCATCCATGAAGAGAAATATTGGGAAAAATGTCCTTGTAAAATATTGTAATTTTGTAGTCATTCTCGACCACTCATTATAAGGTCACAGATTTGACGGTAGAAGTTGTTTTAGGTATTTTTCCCCTAGAAGAAAACCCTGTTTTATGAGGGAATTGTATTGCGGATATGTATGCGTGTGATTATTGTATTTTGAGAGAGGATAATGTGAGAGGATGAAGAGGAAGTTACAATGGTTGAGCTGTACTTTGTATCCCTTAATTTTGCTGGATAATAAAGAGAAGGAGTAGGACCTGACAATTTCTCTAGTGGATGTAGCCCACACTAGGTGAACCACATATATATGTGTCTCTATTGTATTGTGTATATTATGTATTTTTATTTGTGCATTTGTTTTATTTTATTGCTCCATGATCATGTTTTTCTAACAACTGGTATTAGAGTGAAACGTAACTCATAGGAAACGAGGGTTCCTGGTTCAAGTGGGAGAAATGGCAGAAGATGGAAAGTTTAGGGTCAAGGAATTTAATGACCAAAACTACTAGTTATGGAATATTCATATGGAATATTATTTATATAATGAGTATATATTCCTATCATTGAGTGAAACAACAAAGAAGTCGACGACCATGAAAGATGAAGAATGCGAGGTTCTTGATAGAAAGGCACTAGGAACAATACACCTGATCCTGGAAGCATTGGTGGCTTTCAATATTTCAAAATAAAAGAAAATGAAGGAAATGATGGATGCATTGGCTAAACTGTATGAAAAACCCTTGTCTTATAATTAGGTATTTCTATTGAAGAGTTTATTTAATATGAAGATGCTAGAAGGTGGGTCTGTTGCAGATCATTTATATGAATTTAATACAGTTACTAATTAGCTAAATTTTGTAAAAGTGGACTTTGAGGATGAGGTCAGGGATCTTCTAATCTTGTGCTCATTGCGAAAAAGATGGAACGACTTGGTCATGGCAGTAAGTAACTATGTCTCTAGTTCAAACACTCTAAAATTTGATGATGTTGTTGGTGTTATCCTTAGAGCGGAAATGCAACGGAAAAGAACATGTGAGACATCAGGTAATGTGTTAAACATGGAGAACAGGGGAAGAAAAAAGGATAGTGGAAAGGGCTCAGGGAACCGTGGGAATTATAGGAAGGGAAGATCCAAATCCAGACTAGGAAAAATAGAGTGTTGGAATTGTGGAAAGAAAGGACATCTGAAGAAATATTGCAGAGCTCCAAAGAAACAAAGAGATGGACAACAGGAAACAAATCAAGAAGCAAATGTAACAGGTGATGTGTTACAAGATGCTTTGATTCTTTATGTACATAATATTTTTGAGTCTTGGATAGTATATTAATGGGATTCATATCATGCCATACCCCATAAGAAACATTTTATAGATTATGTTCAAGGTGATTTTGGATAGGTTCATTTGGGTGATGATGCACCATGCAAAATAGTTGGAATGAGAAAGGTACAAATAAAGAAAAAGAATGGAAACCAATGGTTGTTGAAAGAGGTAAGATGTGTTCCAAATCTAAGGAAAAATATTATTTCAATAGGGAAGTTGGAAAGTGAAGGTTGTATATCCGTATTTATAGATAAGGTGTGGAAGGTCACTAAAGGATCATTGATGATAGAAAAAGGAGAGAAAGTAGGTACATTGTATTTATGTACTGGTAATACTGACTCTTCTATCTCTTTAGCTTCTACATGAGTGGATACAACACTTTGACATCATAGGCTTGGACACATGAGTGAGAAGGGTGTTAGCACATTGTAAATTATGTCTGGGTGAATAGACAGATGACAGACGTAATTGTTTCAACCAACTTTAGAGCTGAGGCACTAGCCTGCTCAACTCAAAGAGGGATCTCTCGTGTCACTTGATACATCTATGGAAATCGGTGGCTAGAATTGGTTTGTTTTGGGGTTTTAGTAAAGTTTTTGAAGAGATGAAGATGACCTTTGGGCTATGGGGTCAAGAATTTAGGATTCCTTTCCAAATCATGAAAATAAACAAGAGGAAAAGGCTAAAGGAGGAAGTGACTTATGAGTTTATGCTTGAAAATTTTAGATGGTATCAAAAGAAAAGAAACACACAACTATTATCAGAGAATTATAGTAATGAATTATGAAATGGTTTAGAAGAGATTAACATAGTCTAAATCGCCAAGATGAGAGCATTGAATAATGAATTCTAGACTTTTAGTTTCTCAATTTAGACAGAAGAAAACAAAATGAAAATACAGAATAACAGGAATCACACACTATGAGAGAAAACGAGACTCATAACACCACCAATTAGAATATTTTCATAAAAAGTCCCAAAATCTGCCTCTACACCCATGTATTCATTCCATCCCTAGAGATTTATAAAGTTTTCTTGCACAAGGGGTAGGCTCCTCTTTTCTCCATGCTTCTATACTCATGAGGCCAAGCATATATAGAGGAATTTCATATGGAATTTAAAATGTTTTGACTTCCTCATAATTCTAAAAACAGATACAAGTTACAAAAAGGAAGAACAATTGTATTATTTAAAGGGACTATTAGTAATTGGTCTATCATATCAGGATTCCCTTCTCTTAAGCCGACATATTTCCAAAACTATCTGAAATACACCAAAATTTTACCTGAGGATTCACCTCAGCTTGGCGATTTCCTCCTCCAAGGTACTCCACCAATTGAAATTTTCCCCGAAGCTCTCTATCATCTCATTTTTGGCCTCTAATTTCCTCCTTTTTCTCCTCTTATTCTTTGTGGATGGGTGGTAGGTGTTGTCTGAGTGTTCATTTATGATAGTATCCCTCATAACGGGGTTTAATTTTACTCCCGAATCTGTCTCAGTTTCAAGTTCGGTATGAAATTTAGTCACCAACATCTGGAAGACACATATTTCATTCTTACTTATTGACCTGCCTAGTACCTTAGCTGAGAACCTAGTCGCACCAGACATCGTTTGACGGGTATTATCCATGCCTTCTGGACTTCACCGAGACCTTGATTTGGCCACCCTTTGAGTTTACAGAATTCAAGAGCACAGGCCGAGCTTGTTTTTCTTATGCATAAGATGACAATTTCCCAGAATAGGATAAAATGATATCTGAGATTTGATGGTTTGTGTACTTTGATAAAAAATTACTGTCATAGTACCTTGGTGTGCCACACTTAATCAATCCACTTCAAATGATGAGCCTCGAGTTAGTTATGTGGAGACGTCCTTTTGGTACGTCATTCGGGAAAGTACCTGGACCGGTGATGTGAGGTTACCTAACCAACCACCATCCTCCCCATGAGCTATCGACACATGAAATAGGGGCCATAGGAAAAGTGGTTTTGGGAAATCCACTGTCTCCCTCGATGTGTGTGTAAGAGCGCCACACGTTCCCCATCAAAACCAAAGTAGTTTTCCTCGGTCTGCCTTCACGATGTTAAGTTCCATGCTATTTGTTTGTTCGATGTAGGCTTCGACCGTAGATCTAAGATTATTCAAGATCGATGACCCACCAAGCTACTCCCTTCCCACTTCTGCTACATTCATTCATACGTAACGAAATATAGTCGAGCACCCTGAACTATCGTGCCTCTACTGTGGTATAGTGTCTCGCTAAACTTCAAAAGTTTTTAGGTCCCGATAAAAATTGTTAGGGTGATAACATTGGCTCCAACTGGGGATGCTATCCTCCCAACAAGGTAACAAATAACTCGTAGACCCAGTGCCTGATCCATGGGGTTTTTCCCCAAAACATGTGTGTGTCCTACTCCTACCAAGCTCTGTGAACTACTTCCAACTGCATGGGGGACGTCCAAGTGCATTATTGAAAACTGACTGTATCTAGTGCTAGAAAACTCAAACTGAAAAATGCTTGATTGACAAGATTATTTTCACATCCCTACCTACCCTAAAATTGTTGTGATGACCACTCGCTCAAGTGATGATAAAGTGCCAAAGAAACCAATCAAGCAATTTGCTTCCTGATTTTCCTTTGTTCACATTTTTCTCAAGCTGGTAGAAAAACGTAAAGGATGGCGGCTGAAAAAACAAATTGAATCCAAAATCTGAGCTTATGAATGAAGAAAATTCATGCTTCATTGAAGACTGTAATAGGATGGCCATCGGATCTTGAAAATATTGAAAAATCATTTCTCCCTGATGAGCAAAAACCGAAAGGCAAGTATTTTTCATTAGTGTTAGTTGTTTTTTCTTTATTTCTTCTATTCTGAGAACATCTTCAAATGAAATGGTGACGATAGGTTTGTCTTCTTCTCCATGCATATCAACAAAAATATTCCTATATTCTTGAACATCTTCAAATATGACAACCATATAATATGCACCAAGGTTATCCTCTTGTTCATCAAACAACTCTGATGTGGTTTCATTAAATTTATGGAAATTTGTTTGAGGACAACCACTTTGACTTTATAGTGAATAAATAGAAATAAGTTCCTGCTCATGCACTACTTCACAGTCTAGAGCTCACGCGGATGGATTTTCAAAACCTTGATTTTCAAATGAATTGAATAAAACCATTGCCTCTTCATTATCTTTCTATGTTTCTGATGGACAAATGGCATACACTGCTTCATCTATGTCATTTGTTTATTTATTGCTGGAAACTTCCATAGATGCAATTTCAAAATCTTCATCCATGTCTATGTTGCTTAAAAATTTAACCACTATGTCATTCTCAAGGGAAGAGAAAATACTCTGAAACACCTTTTCATGTTGAGAATCCATATTGATTTCAGGATGGAGAAAATGACCTTGAACAATACTTTCTGGAGTAACATCTTCTTCCTTTTCAGGCTGATAGCTGAACATAGACTGCAAATATGAGCTGACATGATCCTTTATGTGATTTTCCATAGAATTATCATCACCACTCCATTCATGCTTGGAGGATCCCTGTCCTAAGATACTACAAATATTTTTCTTCAATAATTCGAAAGAAGAAAAACATAATGGTAGGGTTGTCCTACCTGATTTGAAACCGTCTTCAATTTCATTGCCAACATATGGTTGTATTTCAGCATAATCAATAGGGTCTTCAAGTGCAAGAAAATAATGTTGTGACATCTTGTCATTCTTCTCCATTGATCTAGCGTGTCTTTGCATAAGAAAAAATTCTTTTTCTTCGACGATGATTTTAGGATTTTCTTTCAACAATTTGAAAGAAGAAAAGCATAGAGGTAAGGAATTCCCTTCAGGCGATTCAATACTTTCTTCTTTGTAATTGTGATATGCAACCTGATTGCTTTCATTATACTATTGAAAAGGAACATTTTTTTATAGAGAACATGTGGTTGATTGTTCCAGGGGGTCAACATTTTAATCATCATATTCATCATATATAGGCAAATCATTAACATATGCCATGTCATCTAACAAGAACAAACTTAGAACATCAACCTGTTCTTCAACAAGTTGCTTTTCACACTCATATTCTTGACTATCTACAAATGAATACATAAAATGGTCAACCCTCTACTCATCATGGGATGGATCAAAACCTCCTCTTTCAACAAGTGGGATGTAACTTTTTGCAAAATCATTAGCATTGGAAACTTCAAGAGGACCTATGATATTGTCAATTCTATGCTCAAGATTCCAATCAACTATTTTCTATTCATATTCACTTTCATGTCCTTGAACATTCAACCCATCATTTTGGGTTTGTTTACATGCTTGGATGTTGTGTTGAATGTCCTAAGAATCACTAACATTTGTTGTAAGGGCCCAGGTCTTCTTTCCATCAGGAGGAAATAAAAATCTGGATGAAGAGCAGTTGCATAATGGAGCATGGCAGCAACTTCAGAGGGTTGAATTTCTTTGGAAAAATTATAATAGACGCTAGAGAACTTTCTACTGAATACATAAATAAATTCATTGCTGCATTTTTTCAAGGCATAAAACTCAGTGAGTTGCAGCTCTAACAATTTCTCCTTGCCCCAAAATTAAAAAAAAAAAAACTTCTTCAATTCCAGCCATGAGCTGATGGTTTCTGGGTGTAAGTGTTTGAACCAGTGTTTGATGTCTCCTTTCAAGGATTGAGAGAAAACTCTCATACACACATCATCGTGGTCAATCTCAAACAAATCTATAAAATGATCAAACCCTTGAATGTGATTTTCAGCAGATATGATACTCGATTCTTCGTCGAACACAGGTAGGAACTCATAGTAATTTGGAGGGAAATCATGAAGGGTTTGGGTAGCTTTAAGGGTATATATCTATGTCAGGCCTTAGGGGGTGTTGGGCCAAGAACAGTGGGAGAGACATTGGTCTGAGTCTCACAGGATTCATCAACTTGGTCATTGTCATTGCGTGGCCTAGGTGAAACCTTTTTATCAGAACCAATGACAAGGCGAGGGTATGCATGTGCAACGTATAGAGGAGGAAATATAATTTTAAGTCTCTCATGATCATTATTAAGATAAAATAGGTAAAATAAAGTTTGTTTGGAATTTTCAAGGAAGGAGCAGAGGCAACTTAAAATGAAAAGTAAAATTCTTTGTAAGAGGTCCCATTTTGAGTACCTGTTTTCCCTCATGATGCCCTTCCTTTCCCCTGTCAATGGGTTTCATATTTCATTGAAGTTTCTATCTCGTGCTTGAATTATTGAGAGCAGAGTTGCCTCTTGGAAATTCAGGATTCTTTTATCAGTGGAGTCGCCAGAGTAGGAATATAGCCAATGTGTGCTGAAGTGTCTGCCGCTCTCAGACCCTAGAACTCAACCATGTCATTCTTCCCAGGGAAAATTTTTAAATTTCATCCTCGGCAATGGCACCATAATGTTAACACTATAAATTCTGTCCGGATGAATAGACAGATGCCAGAGGTAAATTTTTCAACTAGCTTTAGAGCTGAGGCACTAGCCTGCTCAACTCAGAGAGGGATCTCTCATGTCACTTGATACATATATGGAAATTGGTGGCTAGAATTGGTTTGTTTTGGGGTTTTAATAAAGTTGTTGAAGAGATGAAGATGAACTTTGGGCTATGGGGTAAATAATGTAGGATGCATTTCCAAATCTTGAAAACAATCAAGAGGAAAAGGCTAAATGAGGAAGTGACTCCTGAGTTTATGCTTGAAATTTTTAGATGGTATCAGAAGAAAAGAAACACAGAACTATTAAATGAATTCTGAAATGGTTTATAAGAGATGAACATAGTCTAAATCGCCAAGCCGAGAGCATTGAATAATGAATTCTAGACTTTTAGTTTCTCAATTTAGATAGAAGAAAGAAAAATGAAAATACAGAATAACATGAATCACACACTATGAGAGAAAATGAGACTCATAACACCACCAATTAGAATATTTTCATAAAAAGTCCCAAAATCTACCTCTACACCCATGTATTCATTCCAGCCCCAGAGATTTATAAAGTTTTCCTGCACAGAGGGCAAGCTCCTCTTTTCTCCATGCTTCTATACTCGTGAGGCAAAGCATATATAGAGGAATTTCATATGGAATTTAAAACGTTCTGACTTCCTCATAATTCTAAAAACAGATACAAGTTACAAAACGAAAGAACAATTGTATTATTTAGAGGGACCATTAGTAATCGGTCTGTCATATCAGGAATCCCTTCTCTTAAGCTGACATCTGTTCAAAACTATCTAAAATACACCAAAATTTTACCTGAGGATTCACCTCAGCTTGGCGATTTCCTCCTACATGGTACTCCACCAATCGAAATTTTCCCTGATGCTCTCTATTATCTCGGTTTTGGCCTCTGATTTCCTCCTTTTTCTCCTCTTCTTCTTTGTGGCTAGGTGGCAGGTGATGTCTGTATGTTCATTTATGACAAGATCCCTCATAACAGGGTTTAATTTTACTCCCGACTCTGTCTCAGTTTCAGGTTCGGTATGAAATTTAGTTGCCAGCATCTGCAAGACCCATCTTTCATTCTTACTTATTAACTTGCCTAGTACCTTAGTTGAGAACATAGTCACACCAGAGATCGTTTTACGAGTATTATCCATACCTTTCAGACTACACAGAGAACTTGATTTGTCCACCCTTAGAGTTTACAGAATTCAGGAGCACGGATCGAGCTTGTTTTTCTTACGCATAAGATGACAATTTCCCAGAATAGGATAAAATGATTCATATCTGAGATTTGATGGTTTGTGTACTTTTCTCACAAATTACTGTCACAGTACCTTGGTGTGCCACGATTCATCAATCCACTTCGAATGATTATCCTCGAGTTAGTTATGCGGTGACGTCCTTTTGGTACATCATCCGAGAAAGTACCCGGATTGGTGATGTGAGGTGATCTGACCAACCTCCATCCTCCCCGTGAGCTATCAACATGACATTTTGAACCACATGACATCGGGGCCATAGGAAAATTGGTTTATATAAATTCACCATCTCCCCTGATGCGTGTGTAAGAGCGCCACACGTTCCCCGTTGAAACTAGAGTATTTTTCCCCGGTCTGCCTTCGCGATGTTAAGTTCTGTGCTATTTGTTTTTCCGATGTAGGCTTCGACCGTAGATATGATATTCTTCAAGATCGATGGCCCACCGAGGTACTCCCTTCCCAATTCTACTACATTTATTCATACGCTATGGAATATAATCAAGCGCCCTGAACTATTGTGCCTCTACTATGGTATAGCGTCTCGTTCAACTTCATAATTTTTTAGGTCCCGATAAAAATTGTTATGGTGATAACAAAGGGGATGCAGATACTTCACAAAATGAATTTGTTGCAAGATATTAAACAAATTGATTTAGATTTCTATGAGAATTGTGTTTATGGAAAACATAAGAGAGTCATATTTCTCAGATTCGGAAAAGAAAAGAGGAGTGAAAGGTTAGAGCTTGTGCATACAGATGAATAGGGACTATCTTAGGTATCATCTCTTGGTGTATTTTTTTATTGTGTTAGTTTTATTGATAATGCAACTAAAAAAACTTGGTTTTATTGCATTCGACAAAAATCTCATGTTTTTGGAACTTTTAAGAAATGTAAAGATTTGGTTGAGAATCAGACAGGAAAAAGGTTGAAGTGTCTCAGATCATACAATGGAAGTGAATATTGTAGCAAAGATTTTGATGATTATTGTCCATAACATGGGATTTGTAGAGAGAAGACAGTTCCAGGAACACCACAAGAAAATGGTGTGTCAAAAAGGATGAACATGACAATCATAGAGAGTGAAAGGAGTATGAGATTTCATGTAGGGTTGCTCTTATAATTTTGGGTAGTTACTATAGTTACTATTGTTTACTTGATAAATACAGGACCTTTAATTTCTTTGGATGGTGACATTCCAGAGGAGGCATGGAATGGTAAAAATGTAAACTATTCATTTTTGAAGACTTTTAGTTTTGAATCATTTGTCCATATTGACAAAGAAAATAGAACAAAGCTTGAGGCAAAATCCAAGAAGCGTGTGTTTGTTGGATATGGTGCTAATGATTTTGGTTATCGCTTATGAGATTATGAAAATAACAAAATCATTAGGAGTAAAGATGTCATATTCAATGAGAAGGTCATGTACAAAGATCAGTTGCAGGGAAAGAAACAAGAAAAAGAAAAACTAGAATACACATTGCTTGATGAGGTCACTGAAAAATAAACAAAGGTATCGGAAAATAAAAATGTACAACAATAGGAGAAGCAGGTACCTCCAAATTGTACAAGTGTTGTTATAATATCTACTAGGTTAAGTAGACCCCCTGAGCGATACTCTCCTTCACTATATTATTTATTCTTGACTAATTTTGGTGAACCATAATGTTATGAAGAGGCGATGCAAGTAGACATTAAAAAGAAGTGGGAGCGAGGCATGAATGAGGAATTAGATTCCTTGGTAAATAACCAGACTTGGGAATTGGTTCATTTGCTTGCAGGAAAAATAGCATTGAATAATAAATGGGTTTATAGGTTGAAGGAAGAAGATAGAGGAAAAAGGTGGCACAAGGCTAGACTTGATGTAAAGGGGTTTGCACAAAAGAAAGGTATATATTTTGATGAAATATTTTCTCATGTAGTTAAAATGACTTCACTTAGGACTATTTTAAGTCTTGTGGTAGTAGAATATTTGCATCTTGAACAATTAGATTTAAAAACAACTTTTTTCCATGGATATTTGGAGGAAGAAATTTATATGCAACAGCCACAGGGGTGCGAGGTGAAAGGGAAGGAGAATTTGGTATGCAAGTTGAAGAAGCGCTTGTATTTCATAAAGCAAGATCCAAGGCAGTGGTATTTGAAGTTTGATAGGTTTATGACATAACAAGGTTATAGTAGATGTCATTCTAATCACTGTGTTTATTTTAAAAGGCTAGAAAATGGAAGCTATATTATCTTTCTATTGTATGTAGATGACATGCTTGTTGTAATATGTAGGATATAAATGTGATCAAGAATAAATTATCTAATTCATTTGTGATGAAGGATTTGGGTTCTACAAAGAAAATCCTTGGTATGAGAATAACAAGAGACAGGAGAAATCACAAATTGACATTTTCTCGGGGTGAGTACATAGAGAAGGTGTTGGAGAGGTTTAAAATGTAGAATGCAAAACCAGTTAGTACAACTTTGGCCACCCTTTTCAAATTAACTAATGAAATGTGTCCCAAGACACATGAGGAGATAGAATACTTGTCCAAAGTCCTTTATTCATCAGTAGTTGGCGGCTTCATGTATGTGATGGTTTGCACAAGACTAGATATTGTACATGCAGTGGGAGTTGTGAGCATGTATATGAAAAAATCAAGTAAAGACCATTGGGAGGAAGTAAAGTGGATTTACATGTATTTGAGAGGTACTTCTACTCATGCATTATGTTTTGGAGGTTTAGACATTGTTCTACAAGGATATGTTGATTCAGATATGGAAGGCGATAAATATATCAGGAGGAGCACCACATGTTATGTTTTTACTCTAGGTGGAACACCAGTGAGTTGAATTTAAAAAATTTAAAAGGTTGTTTCACTTTCAACAACAAAATCATAGTATGTTGTTGTTACAAAGGCTAGTAAATAAATTATTTGGTTACATAAGTTTATGGAGGAATTTTGAAAGAAGCAGGAGAATAATAGGTTGTACGGTGATAATGAGAGTGCCATTCATCTTGCAAATAACTTATCCTTCCATTCAAAGACTAAGAATATATAACTCAGGTACCATTTCATATAGTCCATATTAGAATATGGACATTTGAAGTTGGGAAAGATACATACTAGACAGAATCCTATAGACATGTTAACAAAGGAAGTAACTAGGGATAAATTGAGTTCCTACTCAGTTTCAGTTGTCCTTCAAGAATGAAGGTGAAGATGAGAAAATTTCCAAGCCCAAGATAAAATATAGTCCAACAAGTACAACAACAATGGAATTGTTGTGAACAGTCTCCAAGTGGGATATTTTTGGTTATGGACCCTGATTATCTTCCTGATTCAAAGGTTTGTTTCAGCTGTGCTTGGATGCTATTCCCTAATAGGCGGGGGGTGGTGTAGGGGGCTTCCTCCCCATAAATTTCACCAGGGGGGTACAGGGTGGCAAACGACAATTTTTGTAGCCCCCCCCCCAGTGGGGGATTTGGGGGCAGTGACCTCGAAGCGAAATATTGAGAAAAAATTCCTTGTAAAATATTGTAATTTCAATTTGGACCGCTCATTATAAGGTTGCAAATTTGACATTAGAAGTTATTTTAGGATTTTCACCCTAGAAGGAAACCCTCTTTTATGAGGGAATTGTATTCCAGTTGTGTATGTGTGTGATTATTGTATTCTGAGAGAGGATACTATGAGAGGAAGAAGA
>JZKD02S1651876.1:15228-30582 GCA_000966675.3 Picea glauca | reverse complement strand
ACTTCATTGAGTTATTATAGCTTAGCTACCCTCTTTGGCCAATATTGGAAGGCTTGCCTCCACCTTGGCCATTGAAGTGGTGTTTTCTTTCAAGTTTTATTCATTTTGCTTCTAAAATTTGGTATAAGTATTTAAGAGTCGAGATAGTTTCTGCCTGAGAAGTCGGCCAGGATCCTGTCTAATCTTCGTATCTTCGAAGACATAAGACTAAATGCCCTGCTTTCCTGTGTAGTTATATCTCAGTAGTATTAATCTAACTTGTCGGCACCTTGGGGGAGTCATCCCCAAAATCGCCTCGGCTTAAAGGGAAACTAATATTCTTGTGATGATTAATGCTTGATGGTTAAATTATCTAGTTATTAATCACACATAGTTTCCTTTTTCAAGATTATTTCATATGCTCATAATCTCATGTTTAAATGGTTAAATGATTTATAATGTTTTCTAAATGTTAAATCTTTAGTAACATAAGTTATTTAGCTTGCTTACAACTTTAGCATATGTGATCTAGTATTTTGGTTTAAGATCTTAAGCATAAACTTGTTAAATCTTTCTTTTCTTCATACTTACATCTTTCATATGATTTAACACTTCTACATGCATGGTTGATGGTAGATCTTGATCCTAAGTTAAAATGTTGATGTGATGCTCATGTGCTTAATTTTCTTTTATTTATTGTGGCATAACCTCACATTCTAAGGCATTTCATTTTCAGATCTACTTTCTAAATCACTCATTAAGTTTAAGTTATCTTGCTTCTTGGTTATTCTCTCATACACATAACTTAAATTTTGTTTTCAAGCAAGTTTAATTTTCTGTTTTATATAGCAAGTTGTCCTTGCTTTAAATTTCACACTTAACTTGCAAATTTTATGCGAAATGGTTTATGGTTAATTGGCATATCTTGTGTATCATTTCCATATAAGTTTATGTGGTGAATGCTTTTATTTTCAATCTGTTAAACACACTTTTATAAGCATTTTCACTTTCGTCCATACCCTTAAACGCTCAATTTTAAGTGCCTAAAACTTGTCTAAAATTCACCCAACACATCTAAAGACCTACCCGCGGTTCATAAAAACACTTAGGAACATTTTTAGGGGCTTCATTCATCCATCTCCACCATCTAAAATGGGTAGGAGGAAAACAACAGAGGGAAGAGGCGGGGGACTGTCCTCGTGATTTCGTTGGGGAGATCCTTTCAGGGAAGTACTCCTACTGTCAAGACTGACCGAGGAAGCTAGGGTAAGGCCTCGTTTGCCTTACTATCTTGAGCACCAGGCAATCATTTGGCCAAGGGAGGAGGAGGTTTGAAGCACACATCTAGTTTTGGGGGAAATGGAATTAAAATTAATCAAATCTTTAAAGAACTCCTTAAACACTTAGTTTTATAGATCACCTTTGTATGTTGGGGGAATTAGATGTATTTTTAGGATCACATCATTGGTGATAATATTTTCATTGTCTTATCTATCTTATATGTAACTTGATGGTTAATATTTCTTGTGTCTAAGTGAACTTTTGAGTAGTTATTGAAATATCTTGTTTATTGATTGTTGTGGTGTGAGTCAAGAGAGTGTTGAGTATCCCACTTGGGGAGGCATCACTTTCTTTGATTCTTGAGTGATTTTTTTTATTGTAGCTAGTGAAGGCAGTCCAATAGAGTAAGTGCTATTGGGGCGTGCTTGGCAAATTGTTGAACACTTACACTTCTTTGTATCTTTGTATATTGTTATATCTTTTGTATATGGTTTAATCATTGTAAAGCTTTGTATTATTTGTAAGTAGTTATAACCTTGGGTTTTGGGTAGTTTTGATTTACTTATAAAACTTTTGTAACAAACCACCCTTAAACCTTAGTTGACCCCATTGCCCAACCTTAGGCACTAGTCTTAGTTGACTTAGGGAAAGGGTTGACTCACATTTAGATTAAGGCTTGCACTTGCATTGTTGCTTGAACATCTTAGGCTAGTTTTCCCCTTTAGCCTTTAACCAATTAAAACAAACTCCTAGAACATTAACTCTAAAATCAATCTAGTAACTAGGGACTACCCCCCTTGGCTTCCCTAGGAGTAAGCCTAGAAGGAAGAGGTTCCAGTCAAGGTGACAGTCTGGACTTGGAACCTAGACATTGTGTCTCCGAGGGCACACTAAGTGAGTTGGACTTAGCTCACGTTAGCAAGTGTGCATTAGGACGGCAACAAGACCAAAGGGAATCTTAGCATACATGAATGTTCCCCAAGGGGTAGTGTAATATTCCTTGGCCGAACCCAAATGTAAATGTAATCCAAGTATATTTAAGCTAGTGAGTTGTTTAGACACCATTTTTGTAATACACCTTTCAAGGCATGGTGCGCGCATATATTGCGCAGTAAAGTGATGTAATGTGTACATTTCTGAATACCACGCACAGTAAATAAGGTGCGCACAACCTTAAAGACATAGGATACAATGCGCAGTAACTAAGTGTGCGCAATATTAAGGTCAACGAACCTTTGTGTATATAATATGCATTATAGGTTGGTGAGCTAGTATTAATAGCCGTAAAAAGATTATGTCTTGGAATTAAGCCAGCGCGCCTAGATGTTAAAGGCTAGAGTGCCTACTTTGTACATGAATCATGATTAATATAAAATACATCACTGTGCGCAGACCGACCACGATAAAAGAGATGGGGGACTAAACTTCACCAGTTAGGGAAAGGGAGGGCCAAAAGTCAAGGGAATATTATATTAATATTTCGTAAAACATAAAGTATGGATAATTAGTTTATCCTAAGTTCTAAAGTTGGGGACAAGTGGACAAAAGTAACTTCCGATATGACAAGTGTCAAGTTGGGGACATGCATTCATATCGTGGGGAAACTTAGCTCAGGGGGGGGGGGTTTCACAAAGGGACCTCACGAACGGGAAAGGGGGGACCAACAGACTGATCAACATTTTTTGGGACAAAGAGTTCACAGTGAATCCAAAACACACTCAGTTATCCAGTTTATGACTCCATGACCATTTCACTCATACAATTTGTTATCCTTGAAACAACCATTTCACCTTTTCGAAGCATGTTTCCCCATTCCTTTTGGTTGTTGTACCTGGTTAGCTTGGAGCGGGATTGAAGAAGCGGTTTGTCAGGCCCGTGAGCAGTTCTCTGAGCGAGAGAATTGCTGGGAATTGATTTTCATAGGTTCAAAACTATAGCTACAACGCTCTGAGACTTCTGATCCGTCCTCTTGTTGAAGCCTTGGAAGGGAAGTGAGGCATCTGAGGGACTGTTGAGCAGAGAAGGGGCACACTTCCTTGGGTGGGACAAGCATGTGGGGAATAAGAGGTTGTAGTCTATTAGTTGAGTGAGTAGTTCTTTGAGTGAGAGAATTGCTAGGGATTTATTTTCGTAGGTGATAAATTGTAGCTACAGTGCTCTGAGACTTCCGGTTCGGCCTATTGCTGAAGCCCTAGAAGGGAAGTGGGACAACCGAGGGACTATTGAGCAGAGAAGGGACACACTTCCTTGGGTGGGACAGGCACGTGGGGAATGAGAGGCTATAGGATTTTAGTTGAGTGAGCACCTGAGATGGATTCTTTCATGTTGTCCATGAGCCTTAGCCTAGATATGAATCCCTTTACCCTGGGTGGAGTTCAGTCCCAGCTCAGGGGTGATTCACTGTTGAGAGTGATGAACAGTGTATTCTATGGCTGGGAGGTTCGTGGACAGTCTGTAAGAAGTTGGTGACAGTATTTCTAAGATAAGTACCAATTGTATGATATATAGATATGTTGTTTTGTTATTTACATGCCCATGTTACGATTTTATCATATATGTGACTATGATTGCTTGTGTGCTTATGGTTAATTTCCCATAAATGATGCATATCAGTATTTACTGTTATTTTAATATAAAAGTCATATGTTACATAAAGTAATTGTTTGTTTATGTTTAGATGTAAATCTTCCGTGAACGTGCTGTATGTATATGTTTTAGTTGCATGCAGTCTAAAGAGTAAATTTAGGTGGCATTTCTTAGTTGACTACTGGGTATGCTACTGTATGTTCCACAGTATGGGAACGAAAGTGTTCCCTAGAGTAGCATGGCCCAGCTTGATGGATGGGAATGTTACTGACTGGTGTCAGAGCATTGGTGGTTTCTTTGGAGTGGCGTACCCCGGCCTTAGGTTGGTTGGGGAGGAACATTACAATATGGTATCAGAGGCTCAGTTCAACACTGAGCTTGGATGGACCAGAAGGGTGAAATTGAAGTGAATATTCACAAAAAAGTAACTTCGAAGTGACCAGAATAAGAGTCATAGAGTGTCCTTGGAAAAGGTTGGTGTACTGGTGTGCATGGTAAATTTGGCACTACGCGGGAAATCGTGGCGTGCCAATGTGCGTGGTAAATTTGGCACTGCACAGGAAACCGTGGCATGCCAGTGTGTGTGGTAAATTGTAGCATCGTGTGGAAGATTATTATGTGTAGATGCACGCATTGAAATTAGCCTTGCGCGGTAAGCACACACATAGTAAGGTTCACATGGGGTGCGCAAGTATTGATTAATGCAGAGGAGTTTTGTTGGTACACGCATAAGTATGAGTATAAGTTGTTTTGCGACGGTGTATTCAGTAGTGTGCATAGATATTTGAGTGCGAAGGAGTATGTTAAACTTGACATGGTGCATGCATAGGATGAAAATGCATGTGGAATATTGGTGTGTAGTATCGAAACTGTGCTCAGTGGATATTGGCGCACAATGTCAGATTAGTGCGCGTAAGTAGTCGATATGATGAAGAAGAAATGCATAGTATATTTAGGTGCGCAGAGAAGCGTTTACCTTGTAATATTTCTATGCATTATAATATAAATGAACAAGACAAGTTAATGTGTGCGAAATTGCTTGGAAGGTGAAGAGTCTGAGTTTAAATTGCATAATAATAAAATAAAAATAAACACATAACCACATTGAAGCATTAATTAAAAAGAATTTCGAATTTTAATTTCTTCTGATTTAGACAGATGAAAATAAAATATAAGATTACAAAAAAAACTTATTATAAAAGAAAAAAAGAGTCATAACATCATCAGATAGAAATTGTAATAAAACAGTCTAAAATCCGTTTCTGTATTTATATAATCATATTAATCAAAAAATTACAAAAGGGTGATGACAACAGTTAGGTTGTTGTAAAAGGGGTTGTTGAAGAACAGGCCTACCATCTCTTGTACTCTTTACCTCCACTACCGGTTGTTCAAAATTCGTTGAGACATGCTTATCTTAGTTGAAGACTTACTTCAGCTTAGCGATCTCAGCCTTTAAAGAGGAGTCTAACTGGACCGGTTGATTTTCTCCAACACTTTTGGCCTCTTTAACCGTAGATTCCTCCTTCTTATGCCGCTTACTCCTTTTCTTCTCAACGACTCGCTTGTTGATGACTAAATCCTTTATAGTGGGGTTCAACCTAACTTCTAATCATGAATCTATAACCGGCTCTGTGTGGAACTTAGTTGCTAGAAGGTGCGCAAGGACCCTTTCCTCCTTATTCGTAGGAAAGCCTAGCATGTTTCTCGAATAACTAGTCTCACTCGACTTAGCTTTTTCCATGTATCTTAGGTTGGGGATACCGAAATGTGTCTTTACAGAGAGCAAGAAGTCAAGGAGCTTGAAGATTACTATGGTTATGGATACATAGATATCTTCATACTTGGGGAGTGGTAATTATAGAACTCCATTTATGAAGCGCAGAGAGATTACGTACAAAGAGCGTTGGGTTTACATGCTCGGCCAATCCATTTCGAATGATTAGATTTTGATTTCGTTACATGGCGGCATTCAGCTGATGTCACATGGTTGCGTAGTACCGAACAAATGAAGCAGGGTGATCTGACTAGATGTCACCCTCTCCAAGAGTGGTGGATTTGACTTGTTGAGACACGTAATACCGTGTCTTGGTGAAAGTGGTTTCGACAAAACCACCTTCTTGCACAAGTGTATCTCGGAAGGCACTACACTTCATTGTTCTTGAGACTTGGGTATTATCTAGAATTGTCATGGTGATAACACCAGGAAACTGGGAGTGATAATGTTGATGTATATTTTGAATCGAAATGGTGCATATTCTCATGAATTATTGATTTGTTAGTCTAATTAGTTTCAATGTCTAGACATTTTGCAGAATTAACAAAAAATCGGTTAGGTAAGACTAGTGCAGAGTCCATAGGAATGGAAGAGGCACAGGGGAATTAAAGTCATCCAGAGAAGAGAAGAGGGATGGATGTCCATTTGGGCATGGAAGGAACAAACTCCAATGGACATGGAGAAGAAATGAATGAAGATATGAATATGGTTGAGACCATTAAGAATTTGCAGAAGGATGTCCAAAGACATAAATCTTATAATGAAAGGCTTATGAAATCCAAAGAGCACCAGGATGACTTCAACATGAAGCTATTGGAAGGTTTGAACATAATAGAGAATAAATTGGTTAAGGAGAGTGACTCAAGTAGATCTGAGAGTCACAAATCTTCAGAGGAGAAGGGAGAAGTAAAAAGTGCTAGTAGACATCACCATCATCCCCATAGGAATTCCCATAAGACAACAAGCAACAACTCAAGTCTATCCCCTGTCAGAAGGTATAATAGATCTGGGGTGGATGAGCTGCGAGGAGAAATGAACAAAATCAAACCTCCTACATTTGATGGTGAACATAAGAAGGATGAAGATGTCGAAACATGGTTTCTAGGCATGAGGAAGTATTTTCAATTGCATAATTATTCTTCTCATGCTGAAGGTAGAATCACTATCTATCAACTCAAAGGAAAGGCCTCCATGTGGTGGGATCAACTTGTGTAGGTACAACAAATTGTAGAGAAAAGTGTTACTTGGAGAGAATTCAAGAAGTATTTTGAGAGGGAGTACTTGACCAAGAGATACTATGACAATAAAATGAAAGAGTTCTTTGAACTCAAGCTTGGAAGTATGACCATAGATGAATATGAGAGAAGGTTTCTAGAACTATTGAAGTATGTCTCTTTCATTAAGGATGAGACAGTCAATATTCAATGGTACTTAAGTGGATTGCCATCATTCTTCAGTGACAAAATACAGTATGATGATCTCAAGACATTGGAAGAGACCATAAGGAGAGATAAGTGATTATATGACCAGCTGAAAGAAAGACCAACTTTCCAAAAGGCTTGGGAAGACAATAAGAAATTCAAGATGGATTAGAGGAAGAAGAGAGCTAACCCACCATTCTTCAGAAATAATCCACAATGGCATCAAATGCATAAGAAAACCAGAGTGTTTGACAGAGGGAGTCAAGGGCCAAGACAACCACCTATGCAATGTTGGGGTTGTAAAGGAGACCATAGGTTCAGAGATTTTCCTCATAGAGGTAAAAAAGGTAAGTTTGTTCACAATGTACAATGAACTGAGATAGTAGAGGACATGGGAAGAAATGTGCCAAGGATTTATGCAGCCCTGGACAACAAGAAAGAAAAGTATTAGTCCCACATGATTGAAGTGGAAGGTATAATCAACAACCAAACCCTTGCTATTTTAATTGATTCAGGAGCTAGCCATAGTATAGACCCTAAGATGGTGGAAATTTTTCAATTACCAAGAAGCAAGCATGGGAAATTTTGGTTGGTGCAACTGGCTACATGAGCTAGAAGAAAAGTTAATGAGATGGTTAAGTCCTGCCTCATAGACATGAATGGACTAAATACCAGGGAAGATTTGAACATCTTACCCTTAGGTTCCTATTACTGTTTAATTGGGATGGATTGGTTGGACCCACATCATGCTCTATTAGATTTTCATAAAAAATCATTCACTTTCTTGTATGAAGAAGGGAACCAAAGGAAAGTGTAGGGAATTCCCAGGACAGTAATTGTTAGAGAAATTTCATCATTGCAGCTGAAGAAATGTTATAGAAGAGGATGTCAAATATTTGCAGCTCATATGGAGGAGACACATAAAGATAAGGTGCCAAATTTGGAGGATTATGTAGTCCTGAAAGAGTTTGAAGATGCATTTAAGGAAGTACCAGGACTACCCCCAAGGAGAGACATTGATTTCTCTATAGATTTGATGCCTAGAGCAATGCCAGTATCAAAGACTCCTTACATAATGAGTACACCGGAATTGAAGGAGTTGCAAATGCAGCTTGAAGAACTTATGAAGAAGGGGTATATACACCCAAGTGTATCACCTTGGGGTGCCCTACTTTTGTTTGTGAAAAAGAAAGATGGAACGTTAAGATTGTGCATTGGCTTCAGACAATTGAATAAAGTGACTTTTAAGAACAAATATCCTCTACCAAGGATTGATGACCTCTTTGATCAATTGAAGGATGCAAGGATATTTTCAAAGATAGATCTCATATCAAGATACCATCAGGTAAGAATTAAATAAGAAGATATTAGCAAGACCACCTTCAGGACAAGGTATGGTCATTATGAGTTCACAGTGGTACCATTTGGATTGTCAAATGCACCAACTGCTTTCATGTGCTTAATGAATGGTTTTTTCCAAGAGTATTTGGACAAGTTTATAATTGTCTTTTTGGATGACATTCTTATATATTCCAAGTCAGAGGAAGAGCATTAAAATCATTTGAGGATGGAGTTGCAAGTATTAAGGGAACATTAGTTGTATGCCAAATTGAGCAAGTGCTCATTTTATCAGAAACAAACTCATTATTTGGGGTATATCATCTCAAAAGATGGGATAGCAGTGGACCCTGAGAAGGTAGAAGACATTAGAGAATGGTCAGCACCAAAGAATGTGATGTCATATCTTTCATGGGCCTTGTAGGCTACTAAAGGAGATTCATTGGAGGATTCTTAAAGATAGCACACCCAATCACTTCCTTACAAAGAAATGGTATGAAGTTTCAATGGACGTCGGGCTGTGAAAGAAGTTTCCAACATTTGAAACAATTATTGACAAGTGCTCCAATACTAAGGATTGTAGACCCAAATGAAGATTTCATTGTATGCACAAATGTATGTAAGGAAGGAATGGGTGGAGTCCTCAGTCAAAATGGGTTCGTGATATGTTATGAATCAAGGAAGTTGAAAGAGCATGAAAGAAACTATGCCACTCATGATTTGGAGTTGGTATCCATAGTGCATTCCCTAAGGAAATGGAGACACTACCTCATGGGGAAAAGGTCTGAGTTAAGAATAGACCACAATGGTTTGAAATATTTATTTGATCATCCAAATATAAATGCTAGACAAGGCAGATGGTTAGAATTTCTAAGCGATTATAACTTTGATATAAATCATATCAAAGGGAAAGAAAATAAAGTGGTTGATGCACTCAGCAGGAGGGTGCATGAACTACGTGCTACAACCATCAGCATGTATCAGACTAATGTTAAAAGAAAAATTCTGGAGGCCGCAAATACAGATCTACAGTACAAAGAATTGATAGAAAAACTTTAGCAAGGTAAGACACCACAGAAGATGGATATTTATAAGTTGGGAGTAGATGGAATACTGCTGCATAAGAACAAAATTTTTGTACCAAATGTTCAGGACTTGAAACGTATAATTTTGCATGAGATGCATAATGTTCCTTATGTAGGGCACCCTAGATATCATAAAATTGTAGCAGTGGTCAAGAGCCAACACTTTTGTCCAGGTATGAAGAGATAAATTGCATAATACATCGCTAGGTGTATGGAATGCCAAAAAGTTAAAACAGAGCATAGGAACTCAGAAAGATTGTTGCAACCTTTGCCCATTCCTGAATGGAAGTGGGAAGTGGTGACAATGGATTTTATTACAAAATTTCCCAGAACAGACAATCTACATGATTCGATTATCGTAGTGGTGAACAAGCTTACAAAATTTGCCCATTTTATTCCACTAAAAACTACTCACAAAGCAGCAGATGTTGCTAATATTTTCATGAAGGAAGTTGCGCGATTTCACGAAATTCCTAAAATGATTGTGTTTGACAGAGACCTGAAATTCACCTCAAATTTTTGGAAAGGATTGTTCAAAGGATTCTGAACGAATCTAAACTTTAGTATATCTTACCATCCTGAGTCTGATGGATAGACAAAAAGAGTGAACAGGGTGATAGAAGATATGTTGAGAATGTATGTGATGGATAAACCATCAAAATGGGAAGACTACCTACATTTATTAGAATTCGCTTACAATAATGGGTATTGGGCATCAGTGAAGATGAGCCCATTTGAAGCACTTTATGACATAAGGTAAAACACTCTAGTAAGCTGGGATAACCCAGTTGATAGAACAATAGCCGGGCCATAATTTCTCAAGGAGATGGAGGACCAAATGTTAAAAATTAGGAAGAATTTGAAAGCTGCCAAACACAAACAAAAAAGTTATGTTGATAAAAACAAAATCCATAGAGAATTCAAAGTGGGTGATCATGTCTTCCTAAAAGTGAAAGCTAACAGGGGCTCCCTGACATTGGGAAGTTGTGCCAAGTTAGCAGCCAATTTTTGTGGACCATTTAAAATCCTAGAGAGGATTGGTTCAGTTTCTTATATGATTGCATTGCCTCCATCTATGTCTATTCATAATGTCTTCCATGTATCATTGCTAAATAAATATATACTCGATGATAATCATGTTATTGATTGGAATGTTATTCAGGTGGAGCAAGAAGGCACTTTCCAAGTGCATCCGGTGCGCATCTCGGATCGAAAAATCAAACAACTACGGAATCGAGCCATAAGGCTTGTAAAGGTCCAATGGAATTGGTACGGACCTGAAGACGCTACTTGGGAGCATGAGGATGCAATGCGGGCAGAATGCCCGCATCTTTTTGAAGAATTTTGATAATTTTGTTGTATACGGGTACATGATGCACTGAGGACAATGCATAAATAAGGGGAGGGGATTGTAATATCCCTCGTCCGAACCCAAATGTAAATGTAATCCAAGTATATTTAAGCTAGTGATTTGTTTAGACACCATTTTTGTAATACACCTTTCAAGGCATGGTGCGCGCATATACTACGTAGTAAAGGGATGTAATGTGCACATTTTTTAATATCGCACATAACTAAGGTGTGTGAAACCTTAAAGACAGAGGATATAGTGCGTAGTAACTAAGTGCAGGAAATATTAAGGTCAACGAACCTTTGTGTATATAATATGCATTATAGGTTGGTGAGCCAGTATTATAAGCCGGAATGCTTATGTCTTGGAATTAGGCCAATGCGCCTAGATGTTAAAGGCTAGAGTGCCTACTCTGTACATGACTCATGATTAATATAAAATACATCACTGCACGCAGAACGACCACGATAAAAGAGACGGGGGACTGAAATTCACCAGTTAGGGAAAGGGACGGCCAAAAGTCAAGGGAATATTATATTAATATTTCCTAAAAGATAAAGTATGGATAATTAGTTTATCCTAAGTTCTAAAGTTGGGGACAGGTGGACAAAAGTAACTTCCAATATCACAAGTGTCAAGTTGGGGACATGCATTCATATCGTGGGGAAACTTAGCTCAAGGGGGGATTTTTCACAGAGCGACCTCATGAACGGGAAAGGGGGGACCAACAGAGTGATCATTATTTTTTGGGACAAAGAGTTCACAGTGAATCCAAAACACACTCAGTTATCCAGTCAATGAATCCATGACCATTTCACTCATACATTCTATTATCCTTGAGACAACCATTTCACCTTTCTGAACCCTGTTTCCCCATCCCTTTTGGTTGGTGTACCTGGTTAGCTTGGAGTGGGATTGAATAAGCGGGTTGTTAGGCCTGTGAGAAGTTCTTTGAGCAAGAGAATTGTTGGGTATTGATTTCTGTAGGTGCTAAACTACAACTACAGTGCTCTGATACTTTCGGTCTGGCCTGCTGTTGAAGCCCTGGAAGGGAAGTGAGGTAGCTGAGGGACTTTTGAGCAGATAAGGGGCACACTTCCTTGGGTGGGATAGGCATGTGGGGAATGAGAGGCTGTAGGTTGTTAGTTGAGTGAGCATTTCTCTGAGTGAGAGAATTGTCGGGGATTGATTTCTGTAGGTGATAAACTGTAGCTACAACGCTCTGAGACTTCTGGTCTGGCCTATTGCTAAAGCCCTAGAAGGGAAGTGGGGTAGCCGAGGGACTGTTGAGCAGATAAGGGGCACACTTTGTTGGGTGGGACATGCATGTGGGGAATGAGAGGTTGTAGGTTGTTAGTTGAGTGAGCACCTGAGACAGAGTCTTTCCTGTTGTCCATGCGCCTTAGCCTGGATAGGAATCCCTTTACCCTGGGTGGAGTTCAGTCCCAGCTCGGGGGTGATTCACTATTGAGAGTGATGAACAGTGTAGTCTATGGCTGGGAGGTTTGTGGACGGTCTATAAGTAGTTGGTGACAGTCTTTCTAAGATAAGTACCAATTGTATGATATATGGATATGTTGTTTTGTTATTTACATGCCCATGTTGCGATTTTATCATATATGTGACTATGATTGCTTGTGTTCTTATGGGTAATTTCCTGTAAATGATGCATATCGGTATTTACTTTTTTTTTAATATAAAAGTCATATGTTACAGAAAGTAATTGTTTGTTTATGTTTAGATGTAAAGATTCTGCAAGCGTGTTGTATGTATATGTTTTAGTTGCATGCAGTCTAAAGAGTAAATTTAGGTGGCATTGCTTAGTTGACTATTGGGTATGCTATTGTATGTTCTCCAGTATGGGAACAAAAGTGTTCCCTAGAGTAGCATGGCTCGGCCTGATGGCTGGGAATGTTACCGACTAGTGTCAGAGCATGGGTGGTTTGTCTGGAGTGGCGTACCCCAGCCTCAGGTTGGTCGGGCGGCAACGTTATAGGTAGTGAAGGTTGTATTCTCTCTGTATTTAGGTAAGAAAGAGATCTAATTGTAGCCAAAAAATCCATCAATCATGGACATCCTAGATGCACCTGTTACCCTCTGTAATATGTGCTCCTTCTTTGGTAAGGGGTAATTGTCCTTCTTAGAGATTCTGTTTAGGTTCCTGAAATCGAAACAAAGTATGATTTCTCCATTCTTCTTTCTCACTTGGAACAAGTTGGCCACCCATTCGAAATACCTCAGAGGGATGATAATCTAGGAATCTAAAATATTTTTCACCTCTTTCTCCATAATAGGAAACAACATAGGATTTATTTGTCTCAACTTCTACCTAAATGGTTTACCCCCTTCCTTCAATGGTATCTTATGCTCAATGACACTTGTGTCATATGTTCTGAGATCTTCATATGTCCAGACAAACACATCAACAAATTCTTTTAACAACTCTTCATATTCAGCCCTTTGCTCCCTTGACAAGCTGCTTGACAACTTGACAAATTTTGGGTCCTTCTCTGTGCCAATATTTCACTTAGTTATATCATCATCATCAGTTGAGCCTTTAAATTTTACTGCCACATCATTCCCATCAAAAAATCTTTCCAAAGGAACTAGTCCCTTTGGAATGTGGTTGGTAGGCAGCTGAACAATATGGTGATTAGCAATTTTATTTAAAAATACATTAGCATGAGGGTTACTTTCATAATCATGATCCTGATCAATATGTAATGCAAAGAACTCATCAACGGACTTAAGATCATCCTCAAACACCTTCCAATGCTTGACATTGTCAGGTATAGAGGGTCTATAGTTCACCTCTACATCATACTTGAGTTTAGGTGGCAATGGGACTCGAAAATGGCTTGTTGAAACAACCAAAGAATCACCCATGGTATTCTCCTCTCTTGGAATAAATGAAATGTTGAAAGCGAAGAAGAAACTATCAACTAGGTCCCACACTTTGTTTCTGTAATCTTTGAGCCTAGGATTCTTAGCTTGGTAAATACTTTTGATCCGATGAACAATTAGCTCTGCATCACCAAATATCGATAGCTCCTCAATTCCCATGTCCTTTTTAGCCCTTAAACCCAAAACAAGAGCTTCATACTCTGTCGCGTTATTGGTAGCCTCAAATTCTATCTTGTAAGACAAAGCTATAGTCTCTTGACAAGGTGAAACAAAAACCACTCTAGCACCATTACCTTCCTTAGAAGAGGCTCCATCAAACAACATATTCCAAACAAAGGTAGTTGGAGCAGGGGTTTCACAAAAAGCGATGGGATGCTTTCTGATTTCAAGAGGAGTTTCAAGAGCATTAGTGAGCTGCAATATGTTGGATCCCAAATCAGCATCAAGAGAAAAAATAGGATGGTTGGTAGGGTTTTTTTCATCACTAATGATGTAGGCCAACTGAGCTTCCATGTAAAGTCTCCTTTGTTCACCCCCGAACACATGAATGGTGGAATATGAAAGGTCCATCTACAAGGTTCCCTCTAGTCTCTTTATCCAAGATCTAGATAGGAGCATCCTAAACTTAGGGAGAACATCAACCACTATGATATCCATGACCATGCTCTTCATTGGTAGCTGGAACAGAGAAACGACCAGGTCTTTGATAACCCTAAGGCACTTTACCTTCTTGGAGTCGAAAGAATATAGGTCGTGGTAGGATTTTGTAACCTCCAACCCGAGTTCTTCCATGACAATATTAGGCATAAGATTGTGAGATCCCCATGAACCCATCAAGAAGTTATGCAACACCTTATCATGGATGTTCAATGAGGTGTATAAAGGAGGGGAGGAGTCATCTCTATATTCTACCAAAGGCCCTAATGTGACAGTTGGCCTTTCATCTTGGAGGTTAACTGAGTATGTGGAGTGAGATGCAAGTTTGAGCTGAAAAATATTTGATAGGCACCTTCTGAAATCCTTATGCTTGACTAACTCTAAGAGAGGTACAAGGATTCTAATCTTTTGAATCTCATGCTCAAAGCAATAAGGGGAGGGAGGATTTAGAATCTCCTTCACCTCTAGGACAAGACTTTTGACAACTAATGGGGGGCTCTATGCCTTCCTTTCTTTGTTTTTGCCTGCTATATCTCTAGCAGGTTACTCAGCTCTAGCAGGTCGTTCAATATTTTCATGCTTTCCTTCGTTCTTCTTGGATCAGAGGTTATCTCTATTCGGATCGTTGTTGGTATTTTCTCCTTTGCTCAACTCATTCAGTTTATTACTCATGAGGGATTCTTCGTATGCAGACTGAGTCAAATGAGGGGATGAAGAGTTATGTCCAAGGAAATGGATCTCAGGATTGAAATATTCTTCCTCTCCATCTTCATCAGTAACCAGGTTATTTTGGAGAAGGGTTTGGATTTTCTGATAATCTCAGTCCCTATTCCTCTGATCTCTCTGAATGGTTTGAGGGACATTAATTGGTATCTTGAAACTAACCATATTATCAACAATTTGTGGATTTTTATAGCTTTGCTTTCCTTCCAATTCAAATATTTCCATCCTAGCAGAAAGTGACTTTAGTAGTTT
>JZKD02S1651865.1:126746-142338 GCA_000966675.3 Picea glauca | reverse complement strand
GACAATTGTTATCTAGATTGTTTTTCTTATAAAAAGTAGAATTAATAGGTGCAAAATAGAAAATTGCTATATACATCTTCTTAGCATTGGTGTCTAAAATTTCTATCCAAATGTACTGATTGAGAGGGTCAATCTGATGAAGTTGAATGTGAGGAGAAATGTTCTTTCTAATATAACAAGCTATGCCTCCTATCCCTCTACGGTGGGATTTTTTGTTCCATGCCGACCACAAGACAAATCCTTCTATGTTAGGGACCTTAGACTCCTCATGCTCCCAAGTTTCAACTAGACAGATAATATCAATATCATTGGGATCCAACTTATCATAGGACCTTTGAGCCATGGAAAGCCATGACAGTTCCAAAAAAGGATCCTAAGTGTCCCAAATTCCTATTTATTATTATCCTTCTGGTCTCTATCCCTAACAATAGCTTTTCGATTTCTAATTATTGCCCATTTTCCTTCTTTCCTGGATTCTTTTACCTTTTGAACTTCCTTCCTTAATTCAGCTTGGTTTTCGGGAATGAGGTCTTCATTTATAAATATTCCTGACCCTTTTAAGCTCGAAGATTTACTAAGTATGCTATATTTATGGTCATTACAATTTACTTTGACACAGATCAACCTATCTTTGTGGTCAATTATTTTTCCTAGCCTCTTTGCTTCTATGAGGTAAGTTGTATCAATTTGTGATTTATTATTTAATCATTATTTTACTATTGCTAGTGTATCTGCCTCTTGTTGTTCTTTTATACCAAAAATTATGAGGTTCAAGTCTCTCTTTTTTTTTTTTTCAGAAACATAAATATGATTTATATATATATAAGGTGTGACCGAAGTCGCTATTGTACAAAATAGGGGGTGTTGGGTCAATGACCCAGCAAAAATACCGAGATCTTTATTTATACATGGGTTTGTTCCCAAAAAACTTCAACTGCTTATTTAGTTAAGACTGAGAAGTCTAGCTAATGCTTGTAGACTACCTATTGGCATAGCCAATTTTACAAAAAATGGGACTGATTTCAAATCTTACTTATTCTTTTCCTCTAATGTTGGTGCTGGGATTTCTTCAGAGGGAATCTCCAGAGAAACATTCAGATCTAGGAGGGTCGAAGCTTCTCTTCTCTCACCTTCTTCGTTGTTGTTTTGACCTTCCTCTTCCTGAGCTCTGGTTCCTTGTCCTTTCTTGAGCCTCTCCACTTGGCTTCTCAAGTAATTCACCTCGTCCTGGAGCTAACTGATCATGGCTCAGTAGTGGGAGAGAGTTTCCAGGGTAAAATTTAGGGTGGCGCTATAAGATTCTAGGCACATGGCCAGGTGTTGGGTGGTGAGGAAATGATCACCCATTGTTTCCTTCTCTTGGTCTTCCTGAACTCGACGTTGATCCATGTTGGCTTTGGCTTTGATAGACGTAGGTTGATTGAGGATTTTTTTGTACTCTTCTCCTGTGTTATCCCTGCTTCTGCCTTGAATTTGCAAAAGTTGATGAGCTATGAACGAGATTGCTATGACCTTTTTTGTTTTGCCTGGGAGCTTGCTCAGGTGACTCGACGCCAACTGCTTCCTTTTCCTGTTCCCCTAAGTGGTTCTTGCTCTCTGGCTTACCCTATTAAGATCTTTTTGCCTTCCTTTGCTCTTGCCACTATTTTGATTTGTGGCCTTCCCTTTGTCTTTACCTATCCAACAGATTATGTAATTTGCGCCCTGACTTGGGGGCACTGAACTCTTCCTCTATCTTATGAGTCTGTATGCTTCATTTTCCCTCCTGTGGGTTTCTAAATAATGTATGGGGAACTGATTGCCCTGAATTTCACATGTGGTGCCCTTTTTTGTTTGTGTAAAGTGATTCCTCTGGAGTGTGAATTGTTGTCGTGAGTTGTTCCACATGCTCTGAAATCTTACCTCAGTCTTATCCCAGGCCGCTTGCGTGAGTGACATTAATGAGAGGATATGGGGGGAGAAGGAGGAATGTGGTGTTGATGATCTCATTTGCAGGATCCCATGGGGGACTGACCTTTTGTTGCACTTATATTCCCTGTCTGCCTGATTCAACGTACAATTTTCTCCATTTTTTGATTTTTCGACATACAATGGCCTCCCGAGATTGTCAGGAGTTTGTCCATACCGGATGCTGCGCTGGAGCGCTCTGTGTGCATTAATTGGGGGGGATTATGGGGGGATGAGGAAAATTGACTTTCCCTTGATTTCCAAGTACCCTTTGCCTATGCCTATGGCTTTGTTTGTCTGATCTTCGACTCTCCAATTGCTGGCTTGACGAATATGGTAGAAGTGGGTGTTCATGCAATTGATTGTGTCCCTGGTTCTATCAATGGTGCTCTTGAGCACATAGTTTTTTGAGTTGGTGTTCTTGACAAAAAACCTGATGATCATTTTGGAGTCCCCTATTATGGTTAGCTTTTTAATTTGACGTTCCCTCGCAATTTGGGTCCCTTTCAGAAGTGCATAAGTCTACGTTGCATTGTTTGTGGTGGTTCCTAGATTCCCAGAATAAGTAATCATCCTTTGTCCTCTAGGGATAAAAAGAACCCCTCTCGCACCTGCATCCCCTGGGTTCCCTTTAGAAGCGCCATCAAAACTTAGGACATGATTTTTTTGTGAGTTTAAACAGGTTGTGAACTCTTGAGGAGTATACTGAAGTTGCCAGCATGTGATGTTTTTTTTCATGCAAGGAGCAGGGAAATATTGAAGGTGGAGTTTATTTAGCCATGTTTCTTCATTTGTTCTCATCGGGGCCCCTTCCAGGGTGAATGGTTTCTTGATTGAAAAGAATTCACTAAGCTAATCGGTGGTGTTTATCGCTACTTCCAGGGGGGAAATGATTTTTCCTTTGAAAATTCTTTTGTTTATTACCAACCAGATCTGCCAGCAAACAAATTTGATCGATGCCTTCCAGGCTCGGCTGAGCTTTGATTTTCCCTGGAGCAAACCTTTATATTGTTTCTCCCATTTTCCTATCAAGATTATGGTGCTTGAAGGCTTAGACAAATGGGGGACTAATTTCTAATAAACATTGTTCATCACCTACCTGGTGAAGTTGCAATGCAGGAACATGTGATTAGAGATTTCCAGGCTATTGGTGCACAAAGAACACTTGAACGGGCCCAGAAAGCCTCTTTTACTCAAATTGTCCCCTGTTATGAGTTTTTTATGGGCCAGTTGCCAGCATAAGATGTTAATTTTTGGGAGGCTATTTGGGTTCAAGATCTCTTTCCAAACGACCAATTTGGGTGGGATACCATTGTCTTTTAGGAGCTGCTTGTAACCCGAATTTATAGAATACCCCTCTTTCCCCCAGCTTCTGTCATCCTTTTTGCTGAGGTGGACTAAAGCGGATCCAGAGATTTTTTGGAGGAATTGTTTGGCCTATTCTCTCAATGGGGGGGGGGGGACCTCCCCCAGATTCCAACTTTTCCAATTGTCATTTGGGTGCCAGTTTGAGACGTCAAAGAGGGTGGATCTTCCTTCATAGGACAATCAATGTTTGAACTGATTTAGTGAGGGGATTTTTGAGAGAATCCCACTCTCTGAGTAATTGTCCTCCCAGATCTTGATATTTTTCCTATTTCCTGAATCCCAATTCAGTCGGGTTTGTATTAGTGGGACGAACTCCCGAATAATCTTCCATATAGCCGAGCCTGCTTTTCCAAGGTCTACTTCTTCCGCACATGTTTTTCTGTTTGTGGTCATGTACTTGCTGCAGAGTTCTTTCTTCCACCATTCTTTGCCACCTGTAATAATTCTCCAGATTACCTTTGCTACTAGAGCTAGGTCTATCTTTTCGGGATATCTTATTCCCAACCCCCCACTTTCTTTTGGAGCACAAGTAATATCCCAATTAACCATATGGATTTTTTTTTTCAGTATCCTTGCCTCCTTGCCATAAACAATTCCTTGTGATTTTGGCCAATTCTTTCTTGATTCCAACTAGGGCGTAGAGAAATGAGAATTAGAAGATTGGGAAGGATGAGAGGACTGCTTTTATTAGTACAACCCTGCCTGTTGGGTTTAACCATGTGGCTCCCCATATTTCAAATTGATCTTTTAACTTTTGGAGGTTCCCTACCATGCCTCCCCAGGTAGGGCTTTGATGCTTATTGGTGTACCTAAATACTTGAAGTATTTCCAATCCATCGTGAAGGGGAATTGGAAGATCTAGGAACTTATTGCCATTGTCCCCACTTTTACATTCCAAGCATAGATCTAGCTCTTAATTTTTTTAATGAGTCCTCCAAAGGCTTGTTCATACTGGTCTAGGACAAGTTTAAATCTTCGAGCCATTATTTGGGAGGCTCCTCCAAGGAGAAGGGTGTCATCAACGAATTGAGAGTTGTTTATCCTTCTGACTCCCCTCACAATTTTTAATCCCGAGATATTTTTAGTGGTCCTTTCTTGCTCCAGTCTTCTATTTAAAGTTTCTTCCATGATTATATACAACATCAAAGATAGAGGGTAGCCTTGTTTGAGACCTCTTGAGGCTTGAAAGAACATTGTTGGGTGACCATTAATCAAAGGAGTGATCCACGGGGACGAAATACATGCTTTGATCCAGGATATAAAGGAGCTTTGGAAGACAAATTTGCTTAGCACTTCATAGAGAAATTTGTGATTTACTCTATCAAAGGCATTTGCCATGTCAATTTTAATGATCATTCTTTTTTCTTTATTCATTACACTGGTGTGGATTACTTCCTGGACCGGGATTATGTTTTCCTAGATTTGTCTTTCAATCACGAAACCCCCTTGGTTTGGGAGGATAATTCTTGGAAGAAGATGCTTAAACCTGGAGGCAATAGTTTTGGTAAGAATTTTGTAGGAGACATTGCAGAGGGAGATGGGGCGAAAGCGGTCAAAGGTGTTTGCATTTTTGACATTGGGGATCAACACCAAGAAGGAGGTTTTAGTGGCTCCTCCTATCTTTCATGTCACTTGGACATATCTAATCACGCGAAGTAAGACCTTTTTGATGATTCCCCAACACTGTATGTAGAAGTGGGGGGTAAATCCATCTGGCCTGGCTGATTTATCTGGGTCGAAGTGGAACACTACCTCTATGACTTCCTCTTCAGTGACCATCTTTAATAATTCTTGATTGTCCTGGTCTGTTATCAGTTGAGGGATTGACTCCATGAAATTCAGTCTCTGATCTTTATTGTCTACTCCATCCTATGTATAAAGTGTTTTGAAATGAGAAGAGGCCTTGTTTTTTATCTCGTCGAAAGAGTTAATTATCTCCCCCGAGGCTTTTTTGATTTCTTCTCTTGAGTTTCTATGTTGTCTAGCTTTGGCCTATTTATGGAAGAAGGAGGTGTTTTTGTCTCCAGCTTATAGCCACAGGGCTCTGGACTTTAGTCTCCATTCCCTTTCTTCATTGTGAAGTTCCCTTAAGTAGTTCTTAAAGTGTATTTTCTCCTACTCCAGGTGATTGGGTTGGACTTCCTTGGCTTCAATATCCATATGAATCTCTTCTAATTTTTGTTTGTGTCGCTTTACTTCTTCCTTTGTGTTAAGGAAGGAGGCTTTTTCCCAATCCTTTAAGGCCTACTTTGTCTTTTTAATTTTTTCTCCCAAATATACATCGGGGTTCCGTTCACCCAAGTAGACCGGGTTGAGGAGATTAAGGGGAGAAAGTCCGATGAGTCCATCTAGAGGGGGTTGAATTTGAAGGGGATGGGACCCAAGTTTTTGGCCTTCGCCAAGGTGAGAGCTATGGGGCGGTGATCTGAGATTCCCCAAGGGATAATTTGGGAGGTAATGGTAATCAAAAGGAAGAGGAGAGGGTTGTGGATAAGGAAGCAATCTAGTCTAGTGGCTATATGTCCCACCCCTGTCCTTTTGTTATTCCAGGTGTATTTTTCTTTGGAGGGATTGATGTCGAAGAGATCGAGGTCCGAGACCAGATCCTCCATATTTTCCCTAAATTGATATCTTACAGTGGACCCCCCTTTTTCTCCCCTTGATGCAAGGTAGTATTGAAGTCCCCGACTATTATGCAATTTTCTTGAGCATCCAATTCTTTTAGTTTCATTAGTGTTTCCCAACAATCTTTCTTTTCCCTAAAGTTGTTTGGCATATAAACATTGCATATAGGATAGATAATACATGTTTGGAGGTGCCTTAGCTTTACCAATTTCGAATGGTTTGAATCCACTATGTGTTCCTCCTTGAAGATTTGAGTGTTCCATATTGTACAGATCCCTCCTAAGGCACCTTTTGCACTTAGCGCCGCTCCGCTACTAGGATTCCAGATTTGTTTCATTTCTCTTAGGGCCTCATCACCCTAGAGTTTCGTCTCCTGAATTAAGAGGATTTGGGGATTTTATGTTATGATTAGTTTTCTTATAGCTTCTTTTCTTTTCCATTTGTCCCAGTCTTCTACAATTCCAGGAGACTACCTTCATTACTTACTATTGTGCTTTGTGACCCCTCCTTTTGAGGGGTGAGACTGCCCCTTTGTTGTTTGAGATTTTCCATTTTTCTCTTCTTTCTTGAGGATTTCTTCCAGCATTGGTTGGGTTCCTAGGTATTTGTCCTGAGTGGTCTCTTTCTCTCTTCTAGCTTTATTTGTTTTTCTTCCTGCTTTCGTGGTTGGAACAGTCTTTGGAATTTCTACTTCCATTTTTTCTCCAGATTCTTCTTGGTTGTCTTATTCCTGTGCTTGATGGCTAACTGGATGTCGGGGGTCTAGTTCTCCTACCTAGATCTCAATGACCGCATCCAGATCATGGGTGTTTTCTTTTGTGTTTTCCTTGGAGCTAATCAACTCTGGATCTGAGGTTTCCAAGGATTCAAACTTGTTCTTGATGCTTTCAGCTTCATCTTCGATCTGTATTGTAGATTTCCCTTTGCTTGGCGAGGGGGGTCTGGAGTTGCTTTTGTGTTCCGGTTGCGGGTTCCTTGGTCTGTTCGTCATTTTTTTACGTTTTTCTTGTTGCCATTGTTCAGATGCCTTGTTTTTTGGATGCTCTTGGGTCGCCTTGGGGCAGTTTTTGGCAAAGTGACCATATTCATGATAGTATTTGCACTTGAATGGGAGTTGTTCATAGTCCACTATTTGGATGTAAGACCAATCATCCAAAATGAGTTGTATTGCTTATGGAAGCCCTTTTTCCAGATCCACTTCAACACATAACCTTGCACAATATTGTAGTCCATATTGTGGTTCGACTCTTTCAATGAACCTTCCCAGGGTGTTACCTATTTTTTTTTATTGTTTCGTCATTCCAGCAGTGTAGGGGTAGGGGATATCGTTCTCTGGACTGAATTCTGGAGTCCATTTGTTTAGATACATCCCTCTAGTCCCCATGAAATACAGGCCATTTCTAAAGATTAGATCGTGGTATGCTTTGTTTTCAAACAGAAAAACGTAGAAACCCTTTCCACAAAATGTTGTAGAGAGTTGTCCTTTGAATTTTTTCCTCCAGTTTTGGTCCAACCACAAAGCCATAGCTTTGGGGGATGGATAGAGCCCTGTAAACTGCCCTATTAAACCGTTTTCAGCCAGTCGAAGAGAAAACGGTCACGAAGAGGTGGAGTGGACCGCCACCTTTGGGATTTCTTCTAACCTTTTGATGAATAGGGAGGTATGTACTCCCTTAACAGACCTTGAATAAGATGAGATCAACGTCTGAAACACTGCAAGGTCAGGTGGTGGCAGGGATTGGGGGGGGTCCCCTGAGCCCCTGAGCCCGGAGCCATGATGACTAGCATTGAGAACTTTAGGACCTTTCAGGGGAATCTCGAGGAGTGCTTCTCGAAGTCACCGAGTGGAAAAATATGGTTCTCATGAAAGCCCATTATTCCTACCTTCACGATGACGACATTGATTCAAGGCTCTTTTGTTACGCTCATGGTCCAGTTCGATTAACTTATTCATTTCCTCTTTGATGAGCTTGATATCCAATTTGTTTTCCATATTACTGAGGGTCAAATTGTTGGTTAGTTTTTCTTCTAGCGCTTTAATCCTATCTCTCAAGTTGTGATTTTCTTCAACCCCTCCTTCTTGGGTTGATTGTTTATGTTTTTCCATTTCTCAAATCCTATCCTTCATTGTCTTCAATTCACTCTTGAACCCTAAGAATCTATCCTCTATTTGATTTTGAATGGTATCTTTAATTTTTTTTATCAATCATTGCCTCTAGCTCTATTTGAAGTTTTACGTATATTTCTTCACTCCTTTTTTCTAATGATTCTAACTCTATTTGGATTTTGGCATCTCTCTCTTCCCTCCTTTTTTCTACTGATTCCATATAATCGTAAAGGATCTTTAGGGTGATTTTGGGGGCCTCCCCCTGTTAGGCTAAGTTTTTGGAACTAACCACCCGATGTCTATTCTAATTGACCCTGGTTCAAATTTGAGTTATATAGCCCCTCAGGTTGTTGATAAGAGTAAATTGCAGCCACATAAACTTGCCAAACCATGGTTGGTACAATTAGCCACTGACACTAAAAGAAAGGTAGCAGAGGTCATACCATCTTGCCAATTCACTATGGGTGAATTCTCCACCCAAGTAACCCTTAACATACTACCCCTAGGATCGTATGACCTGTTGATTGGCATGGACTAGCTAGCCTCATATAAATCTAGAATGGACTGTTACCATAAAACCTTAGAATGTGTAAGTGAAGGAAGGAGGATAACCCTTCAAGGGATCCAGAAAATTGTCTCGGTGAGACGAATATCATCCCTTCAAATGAGAAAGTATTGCATAAAGGGATGCCCCACTATATGCAATATAGGTGTTGGAATCGGTTGAGGATGAAAAAAAAATCCTCGAAGACCACCCCATACTAAGAGAATTTAGAGATGTGTTTCTAGAAGAGGTACTGGGTCTACCTCCGAGAAGGGACATTGAATTCTTGTTAGAACTTTCACCAAGAGCGGTGCCAGTGTCTAGGACACCCTACAGCATGAGCACACCCAAGATAGTTGAGCTTAAATTACAACTAAAAAAAATGATGGACAAAGGCTATATCTGGCCCAGTGTGTCTCCATGGGGAGCACCAATCCTGTTCGTGAAAAATAAAGATGGTACCCTCTGACTGTGCATAGATTATAGACAACTCAATAAGGTAACCATAAAGAACAAGTACCCCTTACCCCGTATCAATGACTTGTTCGATCAATTGGGAGGTGTTTCCATCTTCTCCAATATTGACTTGAGATTTGGATACCATCAAGTCTGAATTAAGGGTGAATACATCCACAAAACCGCCTTCAGAACGAGATATGGTCACTACGAGTTTGTAGTAGTACCATTTGGATTAACCAATGCCCCTGCCACTTTTATGTGCTTGATGAACAATGTGCTCAGCAAATTCCTAGACAAATTTGTATTGGTTTTTATTGACGTCATCTTAATCTACTCCAAGAATAGAGAGGAACATGAGGAACATCTTAGACTTGTGCTTCAAGTGCTAAGAGAACATCATCTCTATGCCAAGTTTAGCAAGTGTGATTTCTTCCAGAAGAAAATACATTAATTGGGCCATGTCATATCTAAAGAAGGGGTAGCAGTAGACCCTGACAAGATCAAGTCTATCATGGAATGGCCTACCCCAAAGGACGTTTCGGACATCAGACCTTTTATTGGCTTAGCGGGATACTATAGGATATTTATAAAAGGATTCTCCAAGATTGGTTTTCCAATAACTACTCTCCAGAAGAAGGGAGTTAAATTCCTTTGGACCCCAAAATGTGAAGAAAGGTTTCAGACCCTAAAACACCTACTAACCCATGCACCCATGCTGAAGATCGTCGATCCTTAAACTGACTTCCTCGTGTGCACTGATTCCTGCAAAGAAGGGCTTGGAGGAGTCCTTATGCAAGAAGGAAGCGTAGTCTGCTATGAATCCGGAAAAATGAATGAGCACGAAGTCAACTATGTGACCCATGATCTAGAACTGGCCACCATAGTGCACGCCTTGAAAATGTGGAGGCATTACCTCCTGGGTAGGAAATTTGTACTTATGACAAACCACTATGGATTGTGACACCTGTTTGACCAACCAAAACTCAATGCTAGACAAACTAGGTGGATGGCCCTTCTTAGCGAGTTTGATTTTGAAATCAAACATATCAAGGGAAAGGAAAATAAGGTGGTTGATGCCCTTAGCAGAAGTATGAAAACAATTCATCTAGCAGCGGTGAGCACCTGCGAGACCAACGTCAGGGAAAGAGTCAAGAATGCACAAGAAATAGACGCTTTCTTCCAGACCGTGACCTCATACCTGGAGCAAGAACCCGCAGGGATAAAGTATGAAGGCTACCAGATGTTAGATGGAGGTCTACTAACTTACATAAACAGATTGTATATTCCAAACTGTGACAACTAGAAGAGGTTCATAATGGATGAACTACATAAAAGAATGTATATTGGTCACCCAGGATACCAGAAGATGATCACGGACACTAGGAAACAATTATATTGCCCTGGATTGAAGAAATACATAGCTGAGTATTTAGCCAAATGTATAGAATGCCAACAGGTTAAAGCAGAACACCATCACCCAACAGGATTATTACAACCTCTACCAATCCTGGAATGGAAATGGGAGACCATCTCCATGGATTTCATCACCTGATTACCAACATCGTCCAGGCAGAATGACGCCATCATGGTAGTGGTGGATAAATTGAGCAAGTCCGCTCATTTTATCCCCGTCAAATCGACTTGCAAGGCAATATACATCGCCAACATATTCATGAAAGATATATTTAGACTACACGACATGCCTAAGGAGATTGTGTCTGACAGAGACATGAAATTTACCTCAAACTTTTGGAAATCCTTGATGGTTGGTCTGGAGACCAAATTATTGTTCAGCACAACCTATCATCCTTAAACTGATGGACAGACGGAAAGAGTGAACCAAATATTAGAAGACATGCTAAGGATACATGCAATGCATCAACCTAAAAAGTGGGAAGATTACCTGCCACTGGTGGAATTTGCCTACAACAACGACTATCAAGAATCACTAAAGATGAGCCCTTTCAAAGTCCTCTATGGTAGGCCATGCAACACTTCAGCCAGTTGGAGTAATCTCATAAACATAATTACTATTGGACCCAAAATGTTCAAAGAAATGGAACAACAAGTGATTCAGATAAAGCAAAATCCGAAAGTCACTCAGAACAGACAGAAAAGTTACGCCGATAGAAAGAGAACCCCTAGAGAATTCAAGATGGGAGACCACGTATATCTCAGAGTTAGGCCCAGGAAGAGTTCCCTGAGGATGGGATCTTGTGCCAAGTTGGCACCTCAGTATTGTGGACCCTTTAAAGTTCTATATAGAGTGGGGCCTGTAGCCTATAGGCTAGCACTTCCTCCCACAATAAAAGCACATAATGTTTTCCATGTTTCATTGTTGAAGAAATATGTACATGATTCTAATCATATAATTGACGGGTCTGTGATCTAGGTGGAACTGAAGGGAGAATTCTTGCCAGAACGTCTATGCATACTGGACAGAAAGGAAACCCCACTCAAGAACCAAACCATTGCATAGGTCAAGGTGTAGTGGAAACATTTTGGCCTCGATGAGGCTACGTGGGAAATGGAAGATGCCATGAAACAGACATATCCGATTTTGTTCACTTCTGTACATACACGTCATAATTGATAGATAGAACATCAAGGACGATGTTCCTTCAAGGGGGAGGAAATTGTAACACCCTGTTTCGCCCAGTCTATAAAAATAACTATATTGACCAAGAACTATGGCAAACTCAAAGGTGTGAATGTTTGATTTGATGGACCTTTGTATGAAAGGTCGATGAATGTAAATTATGTTATGAATATGCGTTGCATGACTGTTGGGAGGGGGATGCGTTAAAAGAGACCATGATGGCTAATGAAGGGTGGTGGAAGGGACCTGGAATGGTTGCATTAACTTCCACTAAACCAGTACCATATTGGTTTTTACTTGCTCAAAAACCAAGGCAAACTCTCTGACCCTGGAATGAATTTCTCGTCATGATGGTAGGTGGGGAGGCTCCTCAAGAGTTAATGAGGGGATGGGGAAAACCGCCCATCCATAAATCTCTCATACTTGACCATGGATGGGGGAATTCATGCCACACGTAATCTTGCAGAGAAGGGAAAGAAAGGAAGAGTACGAAGGGTAGAGAAAGAGAGTGCGCGCGACAAGGATCGCAGAAGAGAACCGCAAAACCCTAGAACCATAGGGAGTTCTGAACACAGAAGAAGGAGAGTAACTTTTATCCTCTATTTTTGTCTGTATCAGGAGAAGGAGAGTAACCTTCGTCCTTGACTTCCATTGAACTGGAAGTAAGATATTGAATCTTAGAGCATCGTGGTCTAGCTCGAGGGTGGCTAGTGGTAAATCCATTTGCAGTCACTCAGACTACAGTTGGCTGGAAATGAGCACCCCTCTCTGCAGTTGCATCACACCTTGTGGTTCTAATAAGTGTTTTATGTCTTATATTTTGAATTGAATATCATGGATGAATGCTTATACTTATATGCCATAGTTGATGTCTGTGTAAATTAGTTAATTTCAAAGTATGTGTTCATCCTATTAAGAATAGACCCATATGGTTGACCTTCACAATATTCTAAGATGGCTCCTCGAGAGCACCTTTCCCCAGAAATCGCCTCATAAATTTGGAACCATACCGAGCCTTTACCCAGAAACCGGACTAAAATCAGGGATAATTGCCCAAGAAGCATATAAAGGTTCATGCAATCTGGGTCTGGAAAACTTGTGCAAGAGAGAGTAGTTCTCTAAGGTTTCGGAGTCATGGGAGTTTGAATTTCTGAAAGGTTGAATTTCATGACCCAAGTTCAGAAAGGATAGAAAATCCAATTATTGAAAGGGAGTATCCCTTCGTTGGGTAGACAAACGGACGAGATCCTTTCAGAAATACCCCAAGTTTGTCAGGACCAATGGATCTAAAGGAGGAGCACGAACGTTAATTCCTCGACCCCTTCAGCCTTCGCAAGTAGCGATGGAACCAGGATCGTAGATCCTAGGATCTATCGGGAGCTATCTAGGTTGTCGATCTTAACCCTTGTGTAGATGGGAGGATGGACTTGTCATAGTCCTAAAAGTCCCGATTTAATCAAGACCATCCATTCAGCAGGACGCATGGAAATCGGGTGGAATTTCGCTAATTCGCGACTTGGAGTGGTCAAAGGGTAGGACCGCAAAAACTCACGATTCACGAAATCATGACGTAATCGTGGTCATTGATCCAGGAGTGATTTGGATCATCGATCGTCCAGAAGGGAATTTCCTCATTTTGAGAGTCAGGGGATTCGAGAGGAGAACCTTCGCAAAGTGTTGAGTCACACAGTCCTGACCCAACACTCAGAGGAATGTGGGCCATTGATCATGGGACAGCGAGGACCGTCGATTCAACGTGAATGAGTTTTGGCGTTTCAGCGTCCAGGAGACCAAAGGATAGAATCTCTCAGTTTCGCAAGTCGCAAAATTTCGGCATACGAAACCCCGACGCGCTCATTGGGTTTTCCCTAGGTCACAGGACAGGGTCGTGTGGTAGAAGGAGGAGGCAGGCAATAGTAGTTTGCCAAGGGTCTAACTCGAGGATCGGTATTTCAAGACCCGATAATTCGAAGAAATGAGAAGTCAAGGGACATGAAGTCCCGAAATCGCAAAACGCGAAATAACCTATGGTTGTAGGTCACGGTCACAACGTCATGGTCGTGTGGAGGAGGGTCATGTTGTGATCATAGGTGAGAGGGCTAGCATGCGCTAGGTCCCTTAATCGTTTTCGGGACTGAAGTAGATGAAGAGGTTGGGATGCCTTGCATCGGGAGCCCCGATGTCATGAAATGTGATGAGCCTTTTAAACTAAGCATATGGTCGTGGGTCTCAATCACATGGTGGAGGATGAGGAATGAGCTAGCATGTGCTAGTTCCCTGTAGGAATTTGGGAATTCTGTCCTTTGAGAAAAAGGCAAAAATTTTGTTATGTCGTTGTGGGTGTGTGACATGGCACGATTTCGAGAAGCACCAAAGGAATCACATGTATTAGCAGTAAAGAAGATCTTCAGATATCTCAAAGGAACATAAGAGTTTGGATTATGGTATCCAAAAGGAAAAAATCTATCACTTATTGGCTACACAGATGCAGATTGGGCAGGTTGTATTGATGACCGACGAAGCACCAGTGGAGCAACGTTCTACTTAGGTGAGTGTTTGGTATCATTGATAAGCAAGAAGCAATCATCAATATCTCTATCTACAGTCGAGGCAGAGTATATTGTAGTAGCAACATGTTGTACACAGGTTCTTTGGATGAAACAAACTTTGACAGATATACAGGTTGAGTATGATGAGCCCATTCCATTATATTGTGATAATACAAGTGCCATCAGTATCTCAAAAAACTCGGTGATGCACTCCAAGACGAAGCACATTCCAATCAAGTATCACTTTCTACGGGAACAGATTGTAGAAAAGAACATTAGAGTTGAGTATGTGGGAACGAAAGAACAAGTGGCAAACATCTTTACAAAACCACTTCCATGGGAAGCCTTTGAATATCTTTGCCAAAGACTTGGAGTTATTTCTACTCCAAAATGAATGCTTTTTGAATGCTTAGCTTATATGTCTTAGATGTACATGAGGAAGCACCATAAGAGAACAGTTCAGTCAGGGGGAGTGGCCTCGGATGGAAAGATACCTTTGCCATTGATGACAAAGGGGTAGATATTTATCAGATGCAGAGGATAGAGGCATGGTTCCAGGGGGAGCAGATTTATCATATGCAAAGGACAGAGGCGGATTTATCAGATGCAAAGGATAGAGGCATGGTTCTAGAGGGAGCATGAGTGATATGATTTCAGTATTGCATCAGAGTGTTGCCATCAATTCCAAAGGGGGATATTGTTGATTAAGGTTGGTTGTTATTGATGTCAACCCTTGAAGAAAGCCCCGTAGTACAAAGTTTTGGGTAATGGACCCAAGATTGTTTGATGTAAATATGACTCATTATTGTTTTTTCATGGTTGATATGAAGTAAATATGGATGAACTCCAAAGTGCTCCCCTTATGGTGAAAGCCCTCACAGGAAGACGCTTTGCAGAGTAAGAGAACCCAAGCTTAATTGTGGAATAATGAGATGAAGGACAATGAATTTGTCAGGGAAAATGTCCTATATGGATAGTTCTTTTCATGCCATTTCTGATGGTATGTAGAACGTCACATAACTCCTCACGGTTAGAGAGTTATGACCATGTGAAGTTGTTATTGGATAAATCCGTAAGTGTGGACACAAACCGATCTCCCTAGATCCACCTAGATCTAGAACAAAGCAAGACAGAATATGACTCTTTCCCTAGATTTAAACTATTGAATTAAATAGGAGGCAAGAACAAATGACATACTTTATGATCACTTCCTATGGTCTTTGTTGCTCCCTCTTCGCTCCAGTGCTCTCGTGCAGCCAAGACCAAGACAACACAAACTAACCAAAGTGAAGATAGCACAATCTATTCAACAATCAATCTATGTATATGATCAAGGAATTATACAATAAAACACAACAAGCTTTATAGGAAAGAATCATATTACTGTATCATAT
>JZKD02S1651865.1:112413-125447 GCA_000966675.3 Picea glauca | reverse complement strand
CATGATTGGTACATACTTGGTACATGGTTGGATGCACATGTTTATGGTACAGGTTGATTACAGGTTGTTTGGTACAGGTTGGTGCATGGTTGATGCACTTGTTTATGGTACAGGTAGATTACAGGTTGAAGTATAGGTTGATGCATAGTTCATATTTATTGGTACAGGTTTACATTGATATATCTCATAGTGATAGTGTGACAGTGGTTCCATCATTCTACTTATACTTCAGGGTGGCAGGACGGGGCAAGGACAAGTGGTTGTAGCCACCTTTCGGTTGTATCTAGAGAACATAGGGGGTTGTAGCCTCCTTATAGTTGTAGCCAGATAATTAGGGAGTTGGAGCTTCCCTCAGGTTGTAGCCTGAGAAACTAGGGGGTTGGAGCCTCCTTCCAATTGCAGCTGGAAAACAAAGGAACTTGTTGCTTCCAATGAATGTAATTCTTCAAGACATATAAGAAAAAGCATTTCGTGGTTTTCTCCCGATTTGGGTTTCCACATAAAACACTGGTGTATTGTGTATGTGTGTGATTGTTTATTTCTTACTGCTCATTATTGAATAATAATTCTACATTGATATAACATTTGAAGAAAAAGGATTATAATTACGCTATTACTGATTCACCCCCCTCTCAGTAATCCAACAACCGTTTTCAATGTAGTCCTACCAGTAGTAGGATGATGCTTCGAAGCATTCTTTTCCCACTTCCCAGATGAAACAATGGAATCCTCCCAACCAACTAGGAGCCTAGTCGGCTTCTTAGATCCAAGAAACCTTTTGGTTTCTTGGCCCTCCATGCTCGTGACTCCAAGAACAAGAGAGCATGTATTCTCTAGGAAAACTATCACACGAAATATATCTGCCAAGAATTTTTCAACCTCTCAACCTCCTCTCATATTTATCAAGTTTCCATTTCCCCTTCCCCAAGTCTCCTCAAGCACTCTCATTGTTAGTCATCAACCTCCCTTATCTATATTTTTGGGAAAAGTTAAAAATAAAACTAAAATATAAATGACTTGCATAAAATAATAATAAATAAAATGCAAAGTCTTTGTTCTCGTGCTAGCTTATAAATGCAATTTGATAATTTCCCCCAAAATGTACTTGATAACCCACCATACTCATTTAATTAATCATACCAACCATTAATCAAAGTCAAAGAAGTTATTTAATCCTACTAGATATTTTTCCGTGCAATATAATTTACACAATTATTAAACCATTCAATTAAATACTTAATAATCTAGTTTAATAATTAATGCATTAATTAAGTGTAATAGTGTACATGTGTAGGGTATGTTTGTGTAGATATCAAACACATATCCCCTGCATGTACTAATGATAAACAATCATTATCTCTGGTGCATAGTTTCTTTATGATCACACCAAGGCATGCAAGACAACAAATGCATCATTCAATAACTTTAACTAACAAAACTACAAAAAATCATCAATAATTGATCATTATACTTGAAATATAAAAAATGAATAAAAATGAGTGTTTTGGAACCAAGGGAGAAAATAAGAGTGACACATCTAATCCCAAAGAAATATTCTTAACTAAGATCAAATCATCTTTCCTTCCTAACCTACTTCCATATTCCATCCTATCCTTTCTTTTGCTAGACTAAGTTGGAGCGTCAACTATATTGACCTAACTCTAGATAGAACTCCTAAACGGAAGTGTCAAACATCTTGACCAAGATTCCCCAGTAGACAAATAACAATTGCCATCACACGTCTAGAGGAGCATGACTTCACACAACCCTCCCATGACTCTAGGTTTTGGAGGATAAATGGTGGGAAATACCTCCACCCCTCCTCATAGAACTAGGGTCAACACCCTACATCAAGTCATACTATGCAACTATTGTTCTTAGAGTCACACCATCAAACAACTACTCTGAGAAAGTTGTGTGTCATGTCAAAACCACACTTACCCCAAATCATAGCAATATTTTGAATCATAAATTAAATAGTAAGTACAACTTGTAGCATACACTATCTTATTGACGTCTACGACATCCAAGTTACCTCAGCACTATAGTCATTTGGCTATCACATAGCTCATCAACCTGTAGGTTAGTTCACCAATAACTCATATCGATGTATATATATCATATTTTCATATAAGGAACCATATTTGTATTGATGTTCAATTAAGAAATGCATGACTATTTTTTATCATGCCTTGCATCTGTTACGCATTCACAACATAACTTGAACTGGTATCCATGTACCAAAATTCTATATTTTAATTTGCATGTTTGAACAATTCTCATAACTATCACAATTGTGAACATATAACAATAAAAATAGCATCATGCAACACATAAATAGGTCTATATATACACATCTCAAATGTCTATATCAGTCTAACTAAGTCCAAATAGTTACTAAGCAAAGAATTACCAAGATGAGTAAAATCAAAGTTCTATTTGTCTAAGGTCAAAATATGGGGCATTACAGAAGTCAGGAGCTTCTTAGGAGCGGTACAGTATTGTAGGAAATTTATTGCTATTTTTTTCCTTTATAGCAGCTCCTCTGCATGCATTAACAAGTGTTAAACGAATCTTTCAATGGGGAGGCAAGCAAAAAAAATCCTTTGAGACATGGAAGGAAAATATAAGCACCGCACCAGTTTTGGCTCTACCAAATCTACAACAGCCATTTAAAATTCAAACCAATGCAAATGGATATGACATGGGAGCAGTCTTGATGCAACGAGGTAAACCTATATGTTATCATTTTGAGACTTTTACTCAGGCTATGATTAACTATCCAACATATGATAATGAATTGTATGCATTTGTACAAAGTGTGAAGAAATGGAAGCATTACTTAATGGGAAAGGAGACAACAATCCATATAGATCATCAACCATTATAGTATTTGCAGTCACAAACCAAGCTACAATAGTCAAGATATTTCAAGCGGATGGGTTTGTTACAACAATTTCATCTAGTAATCAAGTATAAGAAAGGTATTCATAACAAGGTTGCAGATATGTTATCAAGACCAGTGATCAATGCATCCACAATACTAAGGTATAATCCTTTAGCTCATGAAAGTTATGTTGAACAATATGCTAAGGATGAATATTTTAAAGATGTGTATGAACTATTGACTCGTGGAAATCAGCATTCAGATTATTATATGGATGACAATTTGTTATATCATCTTAGAAAACTTTGTATACCCAGGGATGAAATAGTAAATGTAATTAGAGAAGCTCATACACCTCTCATTTCTGGTCATTTTGGGGTTGTTAAGACAATAACACAGTTACAAAGATATTGTTATTGGCCTCGAATAAATGATACAATTTCCAAGTATACAAAAGGGTGTGTTATGTGTGTTGCAAGTAAGCCTAGCAACAAAAAGTTGGGATTATATATGCCACTTCCAGTATCTTCTCAACCATGGGAAAGTATCTCCATGGATTTTGTAGGGGGTTTGGTGATATCCATGGTAGGTCCTGATTATCTATATGTCATCGTGGATAGATGAAGTAAGATGTGTGTTTTAATGCCAAGCAAGAAATAGGCCATAGCTAAACAAACAACACATATGTTAATTTCTAATGTTTGGGTTCATTTTGGGTTGTCTACATATATTATATCAGATCGAGATTCTTGCTTTTTGGGAAAAATTTGGTCTCATTTATGGGAGCTCATGGACACTAAGCTAAAGAAGAGCACAACTTTTCATCCGCAGATAGATGGACAAATATAGGTGGTAAGCAAAACAATGGTGCATCTACTTCAAGGACATTGTAGCAAGAATCCTAAGTTATGGGATGAACAAGTACCTTATGTACAACATGCCTATAATCATGTTATGCATTCTTCTACTCAGAAAACTCCTTTTGAAGAATGCTTGGGGTACTTTCCTAAATCACCTATAGAATTTGATTTTGGAGAAGCAAGTAAAGAAGAGGGACACGATGATACAGATGAAGTTGAAAGGCTCATTCAAAAGATCCAACAAGTACATCAAGCAGTACAAGAACAGTTGGATAAAATCCAAGATAAATATAATGTGAGACATGAAAAACATTGGGTTGATCATCAATTTGAAGTCGGTGATCAAGTATGGTTACATATAAACAAAGATAGAATGAAAGGTGAAGGTAAAATGCTAAGACCAATCTGATATGGTCCCTTCAATATCTTGGAGAAGATTGGTGCTAATGTCTTTCGTTTAGATCTACCATCCTACATGCAAATGTATTCAATGGATAATGTTGAGAATTTGAAACTTTATGAGCCTCCTATGATTATTGATGAAGATGAGAGTATTCAAGTTCCAGAAGTTGATGATTTTGCTCTAGAGTATTTAGATGAGCTACAGGAAGATGTTATTCTTGATAGAGGGATTAGGAATTCATAGAGAGGTGATGTGGAATATCTTTGATTTGGTCTTGTCGTCGTCTTATACACACCTAGGAGATGTGGAAGAAATATTCTATCCACTCGGTGTGTCCTTGGGGGCAAGTGAGAGTTAAGGTGTTGTCACCTAATCCTAAACTCCTCCGTCTAGAATAAATCCTAGCGAAGCCAAGGGGGGTAGTCCCTAACAAATATACTAAGGCTTGAACTAAACTAAGTACAAGAAATAAATATAGGAGTTTATTCTTTCAACAATCAACCATAAACTGATAAAACATAAACCAATTACCCACCACGATATAAACATTAAGCATGTACTTGCATAAAGGATACTTAGACATAGTTGTTAGATGCAAGTAAAATAAAATTGCTTCAAGTAAATAACTGAAAAGTAAAGTGAAGCATATGGCTTTGAAGAGTGTAAATATGAGACCAGTGCCTTGAAGGTAATCGTGGGCAATGTAGTTCGTGTGTTTTATTAGGGTAAATTGATGTTGAGTTAATGAGATTGTTTGGCCTCCTTGGAGGTTAGCTCTTTGTTTGTAAACTTGCGGAGAGTTTACCGAAACCCAATGGTCTCACCAGTAAACTCACTCAAAGCGTTGGATGTCCAAAACGGGTGGGAAGCCATATCCTGAGAGGGCCCACCTTACTTCGCAGGTCACTTTAAGGCGTTTTCTCACGCATTAAGCTAACTACTTTAACAATTTTCCTAATTAATCTATCACCCTTGACCATCCCAATGTGTATGAACTTACTCCCAACAGATCGAGACTAGCTCACAACTGGAAGGGTCAGGAACCACACTGAGAGCTGAGGGGAAATGTTTATTTTAAACAAGAAATAAAATATTGAAATTGAAATGTTATGTTAATTAATAATCTGCACTGACCAGGCCTCTTATGAGGAGCTGAGGAGATGGTTTATTTTCCAACTTTGAAATTGCAAAACTGAAAATCAAACTAAACTAGCAATTAAAATTTACTTGTTTTGCAAAAGGGAAAATCTAACTAAAATTTTGTGTAGTGCTTTGAGACTTATAAGATGTGATTCATTTTACTTAATCCTTAGATCATGAGATAGATTTAGATTTTAAGCAAAAGGAAACTATGCATGAAACTTAAACAAATACCACCACACCGGTTCCCCCCTTAAGGGGAAAAAGAGAAAAAGTGAAGCCTCCTTAGCTTCACTTATTTTATTGATATGACTTACAATTTGTCTTTCTTCTTTTCTGGGAGACTTGTGAGTCTTATAACTTTGGGCTCACAAGTATTACAATTTTTTGGAAAATGGGTCTTCAAGGGTTCACTTTGAAGATCAAAACAGCCCCAACCTTGGTCAAAACAGACATAATATATCCCTCTTTATTCAATAACCTGCTAGAAAATAGAAAATGAATTAGACCAACTTCACCTAAAATACAATTGAAGAGTGTATTAAGAATGAACGAAAATCTAGCTTAAATTTTCTAAAAAAATTCTAAGTAAAAAAGGGAAATTTTGTAATTTTTTGACTAGTTTTAAGAGAATAAAAAAAGGCTCTATTGGTTGCTTCTGTTTGATGTCATAGAGAAGTCAATATAATTTATCCAACAACCTTATCTAAATGATCAAACACACTTTACTCTTTTTCCAAAACAGATCTGAAATAAAGACAAGCAAAAGGTAAACTTTGCTCCTAGATCTAGCTTTTAAAAAAGGAGATAAAATTTGCCTAGATCTAGAAGGTCATGCATGCATAAGATTTTGATTAGATGTAACCTTAGAATGATCTATGTTTTCATGCAGAACATAAAGTAACTTGAAGAATAAATTTAAATAAAATGTGAGAAAGAGGTTGAGAGGATCTTCTCTCTGGAACTTGAATCTTGGGCTATGGAGTTCTTGATCGATGAAAGAGGGAAAATATTTATCTCTTAAAGAAGTCGAGGGATGGATCTCCTATCCCACTCTAATTTAATCTTGAGTAACCCATTGGATATTTTCAACCCTTGCAAACACTTGTTAGAACAATACTTTCCTACAAGGAAACTTGAAAACACATATTAGTTCATCGAAAAAACATGCATCTTTAAATTTATGAACATAAGAAAATAATAGGATCTAAACAATAACCAAATTGAGTAAATCCTACCCTACTATGTGACAAACACCTTCAAAGGCTACAATATAAAGTAGATATACAATGATTTTGGATCAAATATAAAATTACCTCGAGATTTTGAACAATTATCCGAGCATCCACACATCACCACAAAGACCAATTGACCTCCAAAGTCTTTTATTCACAATCCAAGAGTATTACAATAGTTTACAACAACAAGTATGATATCTCAAGCTCCAACTAGCTTTAGCAATGGGATGGTGCTTGTTTAAATAGACCAAAGGGTGGAGTTCCCAATGGAGGAGGGTGCACCAAGTGTAGAGGGAGGGTGCACCAAGTGTGAGGAGAAATCAGCCAAGTGTGTGGGAGTAGGATGCCACCTCTCCCAACACTCCCATAACTCGCCACTTGAAAAATTTGAATGAGTGTGGGGGTGCCACCTCTTAAGAGGTTGGCTGCAACCTCATGGGAATGTGCCACCTCTCAAGAGGTGTGCACCCCTTTATTTACACATGCTAAACAACAACCCAAACATGTCCCACTTTGCTCCTTTAGCTAATAAGAATCAACCTTGTATTTCCACATATCATTTTGAGGCTTTATTTGTCTCCAACATGTCCCCATGTGTTTCCTTGATTTGAGCATTTGCTGATTTTTTCTTATTTATTTTGACGTTTTTGGGTTTTTTGAGCAAATTTAATTTTTAAGTGATTAAAATCACTATTTTTGCTAAACTGAGTGGGTACTTAGGTAATATGGGTGCTCTAGGTCCAAAAATGAGCACCCACAAGGCATATTAAGTCCCCCAGTGCCACTTTTTTAATACATCTTATTTTTTATTTAAAAATTGTTGAATTCTGACAATTTTTTAATTCACTGAAAAATTAAAAAAAACCTAAGGGGGGCTTAGCACAATTCCATAATACTTTAGTAGTATGTATAGCATGGTAATATACATTAGACACTAGCCTTAGATCCATGCTAAGGCCTAACCATGGGTGTATACTCCGGCTTTGGAGGGATTGAGTGAAAAAACTCATAAATTATAAAGTGCCTGAACGAAAAAATATAATAAATAAGTCAAAAAACACTCCAGAGTAGAAATCATGCTTAAGACTAGGTGGCTAATACCTTTTACAAGTTCATCATGCAACATCTCTTATTAATATTCTTTATGGAAATGTGAAAAATGTTGGTCTTTATTGACCGGCTGAACTTCTGAACTTTGAACTTTGAACAATATTGTTCAGTCTTTAGTGGCGCGCTGGAAATCCATCCTAGTGAAAATTTGATGGATAACAGGTCTTAAAGGAGTAAAACCAAGTAAATAAAAATGGATGGAGATCAAAAGGGTGATGGATATTTACCCTCACTTAGTTGTTGAATAATCAAAACTTTTGGTGGTCCAAAAGGATTCTAATGGGGAGGAATGATCCAGGAGGACCCAGGAATGCTCATAGAGGTCCAGAAGGATTCAGAAATTATCAAAATTAAATCATCCCAAATGTTCTTGAAAATGCCATTAATGGGTAGTGCTTGGCGATAACTTTCCAATGGTGAAAAAATCGTCTCAAACAAAGTTCGTTTGCAAAATTTATGGATGTTCAAAGTTCAGGTCAAACTAGGAAAAAATCAAAGTCAAAGGAGTCAAGGTGACACGTGTCATGACTGCAAGGGTGACATGTGGCACAACTGTACAGACTGTATAATGTTGACATGGATATCTCATATGGTGACATGTGGCAAGCAGGTGACGTGTCGTGACAAGTTCGCAAGGTGACTTAGCAATCCATATAAATAGTTGGCACTAGTTATGGGTTGACAAGTGGAAATGATAGCCTAATGAGGGGCTTCCACATGGAAGCCTCCCATTGGTCATTAATAGGTAAGGTTAATTAAAATTGTGTTGGAGCCCGAAGGATCGAACCTAGGTCTCCTACCGAAAAACCCAACAGCCTAATCATTGAACCATAGCATTGAGTCATAACCTTATATGGAGTCGTATATATTTAAAATTGTTTGTTTGTATTATTGGCTGAAAAAGGGGTCAAGGGCTAAGCCCTCGAACCTAACACGTGTAGATTTTCATAAAATCGTGACCGTCAAGGTCCGTGGGGGATACAACTAAATACCAACAATTTAAACCACAATATATATTATTCAATCGTTGTAACAAAACACAATAGTCATGGGGTTTTGAACCCGCGACCTACCCACAAATAAAATCGCAAAACCAATGCGTCATTGGCGCTTATTGTTAAGGGCTACAAGTATTTTTACATTTAATTTTTCCCTATAGTTTTAGGTGGAGGTTTAAGCCCAACCCCCTATTGAATGGTGTGTGGACCGAGGTAAAGGGACATACTCATAATTGAAGAGTACAGTCTCTAAGTTTGTTCCTAAGGGTAACTAAACTTAGAGGTTTCATCGTAATGCATTGCACGGGGTTCCAACACATAATTTTATGAACTTTGCACTCATTTTTATCGAAATTTCGCAAGGAATTCAATGGTGTACTATCTTTATGAGTTTGATTAATGCAAAAAAAGGTCATTGTAAAATACAAGAATTTGAGTATTAATAAAGAGGTCTCTATTGGAAGCAAACCTAGGGATGTAGCCCAAATTGGGTGCATTCTGTTATCAAACTTGTGTATGTGACTTTAATATTGTTGTTCAGTTATTTGCAAGTTATTCATCCTTAAAGTGTGTTTGGATTGATAATTTAATTCACATGTAAATTGCAAACAGTCAAGCAATCATTTTTGTTTCGAAGATCAAGTAGATGTTATTATGTTTTAAATATTAATAAGGATCTAAGGATTTTTCGGATCATGCTCCCTTTCGGATCATTTTTTCCATCTGTTGAGATGATGCAACTTGTGTTTGGGGTGGTTGAAACCCATATAATTTATACCTTTTCCCTTGCCACTTGAATTTGATGAAATGTTTTTGGTGATTGACTAAATAAGTTCCCAAGGTTTGTAACCATTGGACTCATAAAACCATGTCTACTCTTTCCAGATGTACGGTATAGAGTTCTGATTCTAAATTAAAATCTTGTATTTGGAGTTTCACCTTATGTAATTTCCCTACATTCTAAATTGTTTTCCATCCACAACCATTACCTTCATGTCTAGGGATGGATATATGAATAGTTTGAGTTTCCTTGCAACATTGATGTGGAGAAAATTGTGGGTACTTCCTGTGTCAATTAATATTGTGACATTATCATTTTTGATGTGTCCTTTTAATTTAAGAATTTCTGGTTGGCTAATGTATATGATAAATACGAGTGATATCCTTGGTGTGTTGTCACTCACGAGGTCTGGCACGTCATTTTGGGGCTTTTCCATTTCTTCACTTACCGATTCTTCAGAGTACTCATCATCTTCTTCTGCTTCACATGTATATAATGTTTTTGAGTTATTAATGTCAATAAAACTTACAAAATCAACCCATAGATGTACAACAGTCGTTAGATCTATAGATATACGGTGGATATTGGTTTTAATATTCCCACGTAATATTAAAGGTTTTAACCCAATTGGATTTTGAACAAACGACGAATGTATTTCATAAGATTGTGGGTCCTCCAAAGGTAGGGTCCACCACCATTCTTTATAATCTCCACAATGAATACAAGATGTATGATTCCAGATCAGATTTCAAACTTAAAACAAAACTGTATTGGATTTGAATTACAGGTATAGGTCCCGACGTTAACCCGTGTGCATATACCTTCTCTGAAATAGATTATGATCATTGATTGTAGCCCTAGATAAATTCTTAAACCACACGATTTTAAACATATAATTACTCATGGTTTTATTGTATTAAAAAGATAAATTATAATTGAAACATAGCTTATATTTCAGACTGAAATCTCAGAACGCACTTACAGTCTTGTTCTCGATGAATTTGATGGAAATTGTGCATAGTTATATATTATCCACGAAGCGATCAATTGATCATATACACACAATGAACTTTGGGGATGAAGAATTTTGGTCTAACCTTTTAATCCCTTTATTTGACAATAAGAAATTTGCCAATTACGTCCTTATTCCAATCCCAATTGATCCCCTTGAATGCAATAGCTTCGATGGGCTTAAATAAAAACAAATCCAGTTCCTCGGATGCACTAAAATTGGATTGAGCACCTTATTCAACCCTAGATCCTACAATCTAGTCTAAAAATCAAAACAACTTCTATCTTTGTTACAAAGAAGGATTCGAAATCCTTGTTGTATTATTCAATTTGATTTAATTAAAAAAAAAAATAAAAAAAATTAAGAGAACTAACTCTCTTTTTGGTAAACTTGACTTTGAATTCAAATCCAATGATGATTTTTTTCTTTGAGTTCATGCTCCTGCATCAGACTGCTAAGGTAAAAAAAATCCATGAACTCCTATTCATGAGTTATTCTATAGTACTGCCACTTTTTTGTATGAGTGCAACAGTTACCCAAGTAGCATCTTCCAGTGGATGATGCTTCCACTTCACCAAGTACTCACAGTACTCTTTCCCTCTTGTCTTCTTGATCACTCTGGTATCTAGAATTCTTTCCATCTGCAACTTCTTCTCTATAGGAATTTGTTTCTGCCAATTAATTTTTTGTCCTATGTCTTTGTCCAAATCATTTGTTAACTGTTCTGCTTCAGGTTCCACATAAGAATACAAATCTGCTACATTAAATATGGGAGAGATTCCCATGTCTTCTGGAAGTTCAATCTCATAAGCATTTGCTAAAAACTTTCTCAAAATCTTGCAAGGCCCAATCTTTTTAACCTTCATTTTGTTATATGTGCCTCTAGGAAATATTTCTTTCCTCAAATATGCCAATACTAAATCTCCTTCTTAAAAAACAACTTCCCTTCTCTTCAAATCAGCTTTCTGTTTGTACTTGAAACTATTTTCATGTAACTGTTCTTTAACTTTTTCATGCAACATTTGCATATCTGAAGCAAAATCTTCTTCATTTGTGCTTCTCTTCTCCATCTGTCCTAAATCTCTGAGCTCAAATACTCCTCTTGGGTTCACTCCATAGACAATCTTAAAAGGACTTAACCCTGTACTTTTGTTGGGTAAGTCATTATAAGCAAATTAAACTCGTGGTAAAGCTAAATCCCATTGATTAGGATGTTCACTTACCAAACTTCTCCATATATTACCCAAACTTCTGTTTGACCATCTGTTTGAGGATGGTGGGCTTAACTAAAGTTAATATGTGTTCCCAATTTCTTCCACAATGTCCTCCAGAAGTTTCCAACAAACTTAGTATCTCTTTCTTAAAAAATACTAACAGGAAGACCATGTAGTCTTACTACTTCTTTAAAAACAGAGTTGCAATATGAGTTGCATCACTAGTTTTATAACAGGGTATAAAATGCACAATTTTAGAAAATCTATCTACCACAACAAAAATGGAATCATTGCCTCTCTAAGTTCTTGGCAATCCCAAAACAAAATCCATACTCAAATCATCCCAAGGTCTTTTTGGAATTGGCAGTGGATGATATAAGCATGTGTTCTGGTGTCTACCTTTTGCCTGCTGACAAATTTTGCATCTTCCCACAAATTTCTAAACATTATTCCTCATTCATGGCCAATGATAAAAATTACTCAATTGAGCATAAGTTTTTCCATTTCCAAAATGAACAACAAGTCCTCCACTGTGCTTTTCCTGCAACAAATTCTCTCTCATTGAACATTTTGGAATGCAGAATTTACTTCCTTTGAACAACAATCCTTCTTGTAGTGTCAAATCCATCCATGGACTTCTATCTCTCAAAATTGGATTCTAACATGCTTCATATGCTTCCTTAAAATCTGCATCTTCAGGTTACATATCTTTGAGATGTTCTAATCCAAGAACAATCACCTGGAACTCTTGCAAAACTAAACACCTTCTGCTCAAAGCATCTACAACCTTGTTAGAGATTACACTAATATGTTTTAATACAAAAGTAAAATGTTGCATGAATTCTACCCATTTAGCATGTTTCTGATTTAATTTCTCTTGCTTATTTATGAACTACAAAGCATGATTGTCAGAATATAAAACAAACTCTTTAGGCGTGAGGTAATGTCTCCATTTCTTCAATGCTTGGATCACTTCATAAAATTCTTTATCATAAGTGGAGTATTTATGTTTTGCCTCATTCAGTTTCTCACTGAAATATGAAATTGGCTTGTCATCTTGACTCAAAACGCCTCCAACTGTTGTCCCATTGGCATCACATCTAACTGTAAATATTTTGTTGAAATATAGAAGAGATAAGTTGTTGGAAGATTGGTTGTTGTCATTGATGTCAACCCTAGTCATGGGTTTTGGACCGCAAGATTGATGAAGGTATTTGGACATGAGGGAAAATGAACATGTAGATACAACACCCATGGATGGATAGTATATATCATTTTGTTTCCAATGGTATGTGGCACGTCACGTGGATCCTCATGGTTGAGGAGAAATGAATTTTTGAAGATGACAAAGTGAATTGTACATGTAGGCCCTGAAGATAATTACAGAAAAT